>VZTL01027984.1:0-52943 GCA_013400535.1 Scopus umbretta | reverse complement strand
TTTTTTTTTTTATTATCCTGTTACAGAAAGCAAATTTCTCTCCATATAATCGTTATTTAAAGCATTTCTGATGGGACTCTTTCTGCCAGGTAGGAGGGATGGAATAAGATCTCGAGGATCACTTTGCCGATTCTCGGGGAGTTGGACTACTTGTGGCTGTGCACCCCTTGGCCCGAGGTCCCCGGTGTTCAGGAGCACTTTGGAGAGATGAGCCTCCAACAAGGGTTGACTGTTGCCAGCTCAGTGCCAAAAGATTAGCTGGCACGTGGAACAAACCAGCTATTTGTAATAACGGGGACCATGATAGACACTTGACAGGGCTCCCCGTGATGTGGCTTGTTGGGTGTTCAGAGAGCAGCTTAGCGGCAAGTCATCCGTGAGTGGTATCACTGCAAAGCTTCAGATAAAACTGCCTCAGAGGAGGCCCAGAAGAAATCCTCCAAGGTGAGGGAGGCTCGCTCTGCAATCTGCAGAGATGCTGGTTAAACTCGTGTGTGCAGCATTATGGAAAATTTTAGTTAACAGTTGCCTTCCCTGTAGTTGATTAATACAAGATTTCAGTGTTCCCAGTCCATTAATCTTCACAAGCACATCTGCATACTGAAAAATATTTTTTAAAACAACATTAAAAAAATTACAAGTGCTGATAATTTCAAAGATAAAAAGAACTAAAAGAGCAACGATAAACTGTAGTTCACTGATATTATGTGAATCCAAATCCAACGTGAGAGATGGGCTTTGCCATTTAAAATATTTTAATTGCATAAGAGGAGAACTTTGAAAAGTGGTTGTTCTCCAAGCACTGAATGCAGTTCTCACTGCGAAATACCCTGGCCTGCATTGTATCAAGTAATAATATCTTGCAAGTCAAAACGGTATTAGGGAGG
Organism: Scopus umbretta; assembly: GCA_013400535.1. Classification (NCBI taxonomy): domain Eukaryota; kingdom Metazoa; phylum Chordata; class Aves; order Pelecaniformes; family Scopidae; genus Scopus; species Scopus umbretta. Next base: position 52,056 of record VZTL01027984.1, on the reverse strand, counting down.
TGTTAGAGACATCACAGGAGGAGTAAGAGTCAGTGGTGGGGGGTTGAGAAAGTTAATTATCTTGAAAAGAAACTAATAGTGAAGGTGTGTAAGAACTAAATACTAGGGGAGCAGGCTTTGGTATTTTAAGGAGGGCGTATCTAAAACTGGATAGCAAGAGCCATTCTTTTCTAGCGCGTTTGTCGATACAAATAGGGTAACAGTGATGTCCAGATGCCTGGTATTTCCTGAAACAGTATTTTTAAGGGTTCCCTTCGTCTTTTGAAACTGCAACTTAAAGAACAGCAAAATCCACGGTTAGTTTTATGACCCTGGATTTCTATTTATTTTATCAAGTACTTTCCTAGTAAGGAGATACCCGGAAAGCATGCCAGGTAACTTTGTGATCCCCTTCCCATTTATCCCCGAAGTACTGAAAGACCTTATTGTACAAGGCAGTGCCTGCTTCAAGGGCAGGCTAGTCAGCACGATAAAACCTCGCAGACTCCGCTCCCCACTTCCACTGGGGAATTGCATCCCAAGGAAATTCAGGGCTTACAGCTCAGGTGGGATCTTACCGCAAACCCACCTTCTCTCGGCGGCTTGGGTTGGGATGCTGCCAGGCGCCTTCTGCCGGCTCGGGCAGCCGTGGCGGGGCGGGGGGCAGCCGGAACATCTCCAATGTTAGTTGGAGATGCCGCGAGGTTTGCCAGCACGGCTCTGCTCCGAGTTCCCCCATCCCTCCCCGAGCCAAGCGTTTCCAGCCGCGACACGAACGAGGCACCGAGAGCAAACGGAGCGGGGAAGGGCCAAAAATCTGGGAAATTCAGTTTAGCCCGTACTTAGATCAGATTTTTACCGAAAGTAGCTGGATTCTAAGTTCATTTAAAGAACTAATTTTCTGGATCCGAGTGTTTTTATAGCGAGGGGATGTGGTAAAGGAGTTGTTTATAATGGAGTTTATCTTAGACTGAAACCGTTTGCCAGCCTAATATCAGGAACGGTCTGAAAAGGCCTTACAGTGGTGGTAGCTTAAGGAAGGGGACCAGGCTGGGGGAGAAAACCTAATAAAAATAGCTGAGATCATTCAACAGTTATCAAGAAACAGATACTGCAGTTTTATAACAGAGAGCACTAAAAGTATATGCACTCTTAAAAGGCAATTAAAATGTATACTCCAAAACTATAAAACATTTTCTTTTCATCTGGAACATTGAGGGCAGATTACAACACATTAATAACGTTTTGTTTAGAGTTCAGTTTCTGATGGCTTCCAAATGCAGTCTGTGTAGATTAACCAGAAGGAGTCCAGTTCTCTTTTAAGAGAGCTTGTAAAGGAAAGCAATGTGGTAAGATTGTTATGAAAAGCTAGTGTATTTAGGAAATAGCACTTAGCAGGGTCTCTCTGAATGGCTGCCAGGTCAGGAAGCTGAAGTGCAAGGCTTGGCCCTCGTTCAGGCCCCCCAGTCCCGGCTCCTTGACCACACAGTACGTCAGGAGCATGTCACGGCGAGCCAGGAGCTCCACCACGCCTCCGCCGCTTGGCACACGCATTTTCACATAACCCAGGGCTCCGGAGGGGAGGGAGGCATGCCGGGGCCAAGGGAACAGGCTGCTTTTTAAAATAGAAATGGATAAATAAAAAAAGCATGGGAATCGAGCGGTCGCTGGGTCCCGTTGCCGTGGTTCGCAGTATGGGCTCCGCGGGGCGAGGGCGGCCGTTCAGCTGGCTGGTGGCGGAGGGAGGGGAGATCGTACCCTCCTCCCGAGAAGCTCGTCCTCCTGCCCTTCTGCGAGCTGTACCTCTCGGTAAAGGAACCGAGGAGTACGAGGACGTTGTCCCAACAAGATCCATGTTAAATAGGCGGAGAACTGTCACGCGAGGGGAAGCGTGGGCGGCTGGGTGGCACGGCCGGGCTGTGAGCCGGCGGGTCGGAAGAGGCAGTGTCTCCTCCGGGTCCCCTGCCGCGGCAGGGCGGGTGCCAGGTGGCTGGTTCCTCCAGGCCCCGTTGTCCGCTCCAAGCCGCCCTGTGTCTCACAGGTTTTTGGGTGGCAGGATGTGGGAGCGGAGCACAGGCCCGCGGGCGAGGTGTCTGCCAGGCTTTGTGCTTGTGTGGGGCGAGGCGAGCCATCGAGACACGTTGGGCTGCGGAGAGGGCACGTGGGAGAGGCTGCCGGGGACGGCTGGGCGCCCGAGCTCTGCTCCTGCCCTCCAAGTGGCGTTAGTTTATCCACTAAAAACATTTCTTTTCTAATTCTTCTTCTCGCCATATGAATTCTCATTCTCATGTCTAAGTATCTTCTTCACATGATAATCTTGCTGCTTTTTTTAATAATAATAATAATGGGGGAAAGCAGCATGTTTAATCCTAGTAACACGTACCAAGTTTCCGTAAATCCTACCAGTTTAGGAACTTACTGTGTGGTCTCTACTGAAGCTTCAAATTGTGTGTTGCTAGACAGGCTTCATCTCCTTTCCCGCTCCATCTCGCCGAAGTCAGCGCTCCCAGCTTTCGGAGAGACTCCGGCTGAGCCACCTGCACAGGTCAGTTTTGGTTTTGGCTAGCGGATCAAAATTCAGAGGAGTTGAGATGTCCCAGTAAGCCCAGCAATGCTATTTACACGCCTGTGTTCCCCCCATGAATCCATGTGGCACTTTGGTACAGATTTAGTTTAGGTCATAATACTGTAACTGCGGGGATTTTGGGTTTGGGGATTTTTTCAGTTTTGCCTGGTGACTTTTTCATTGCTGTATTGTATTAGGAAAAGGTCAAAACGAAGCACACTGCTGACCTAGCACACCTTGTAGTTCTCCAGTGTCTTCTGTTGTCCACGTTTCCTCCTTTCTACCTTGCAGCCAGCTCTGTGGAAACCCACCAGGCGTTAGGTAGAATATTATGGCAGAGAAGCTTTTCTTTTTCTGAAATGCTACCGCAGTACAGTTTGTATTAAATGCAAAGGGAGAATGATTGCTCTCCAATCGCTTCTTCAAGACGGAGTTGTCCTTTGGCCGTGCTTTATTTGGCTGTGTAAGTAAGTGCTGATCGTTTGTACAGGCTGTAATCATGGCTATCGAACCGCGCTCTCACCCTTAGAAATGGATCCTCTGGTTAGAAAAATCTGCTTTTCACAGCCACTCAGTTCACTTCAAAAATATTTTTACAGAGAGAAGAGGGGGGATAAAATGCGTGGTTACGTTTAACACTTGCTACACTAAAAACTCCTGCTTTTCTTGGAAAGAGCCTTGTGTATTAGTAACATGTTGTACATTAGCAACTCGGACATTTGATGGGAAAAATCTAATAAATTGTCGTTACTCAGAACTGAGTAATTATACACAAAATTAAATGTGTATGTGAGAGAGAAACTTGAACTTGTTACTGGTTTCAGACAGTGACTCATTAAGCCATCCTAATGCCTCGGATATGCAGCAGAAGACTCTAAATGTTAACACTTACATTCTCATCTCCATACATGAGGATTTGAACACGTAATTCCCTGAGATGAGACTATACCTCTNTTTTTTTTTTTTTTCTTAAAACCAGCAAAACTAATTATTCATGAGCGCAAAAATCATCATCCCTGACTAACAGACGTCTCAATTTAGGGTCAGCAGCAGATAACGTGAGGTCTGTAACAACTGTTGGATCATTCAAAATGCTGCTGAGTCCCAGAACGGTGTTTCTGTTTTTCATTATCCGAAGGAGTAGAGGAGAGGAGAAAGTTCAGGGAGCCGCTCTTGCCTTTGCTCCCACAGTGGCTGTGCACGCATCGCGAGGGCCGCGTCAGTGGCTCTGGGACGTGGGTTTGCTCAAAGCTGCAGGGATTCCTCTGCTTCTGACTTGTTGGGCTTCAGCTGTCGAGCGATCACCCCCGGGGACTGAGAAGCTGAGAAAGGAGAATGAGAGGGGGGGAAAAAAACGTTTTTTTAATCTGTTCCAGGGTGACTGAATTCCTTCGGCTGCCCGTGTACTTGAAGACCTATTACTGGAATAACAGTTTTCCCATATTCATTATTCATATCCTGTCCAGTTATTGGTTATTTGTCACCACACCTTCATTACTGTCAGGAAAGTTGTTCTCCGCTGGCAGGATGAAAACGTATTCAGTTTCTCTGCTGTATTCGTGTTTTGCTTCCTGATGTGCAACACCTGAAATTGTGATCCTTCGGGCAGTCAGTGGCAATGTGGAACTGGGCTTGTATCACCGTGCGTTGTCTAAAATCCATGATGTGGAGAGAAAAAAAACGTATCTGATTTCATTAGCTGAGAGATGATAATCCAATTATTTTATTTTTAATTTGTCTTCCCTGAGCTCTTGAACAGATGCTGCTTTTTGGCCCTTTGACAGAAGCCTTTTAGCCTTCCTTATGAAAATCACAGATCACAGCCTTCCGTGTGGGTATTTCTTGAGTTATATAGTTAACCTGAGAAGGCAGAAAAAAAGGCATTATTACATTGCTACAAGCTGCCAGCTCCTTGCAAATATTTTAAAGGTGTGGGCGCATGTGTTGCTCTTGTGTAATATCAGTTCTCCGTGATTTTGTAAACAGAACCCTGTGAACCCTGAGTATCCAAACTGCGGTGTAAAGGCAAAACTAAAATTGCTCATTTAAGGTCATCTGGTTTTACTGACACACCAAAGGCCTAGGAGAAGGAGTGAGCAAGCATCATATTTCTCAAATACAAAATTTTACAGTGGGAACGTGTTATAAAACATTCTGCCAGTGTTGTTTCCCTTGGGATTTAGAGTGAGAGACATGAAGGCTGACAACTCTCTTCCTGTTGTAGGTCAGAGCTTCAAGGAACTCTGTAATCTTCCCACCAGCTTTACTCTCTCCTGGAACTCACGGTTAAAATTAGATGCTGGCTGAACTTTAGCAGTTCAATTTGAAAGCTTTCAGAGGCAAAGTAAAACAACTGCAGTGGAGAGCTTTCTCACAGTGCCATTTTGAGAAGCCACTTTGTACAGAGTAACATGGTTTCGCTAACCGATGGGTCTCTTGCATAGATGTTACCATAAATCATGATTAACAGGAGAGGCAACTGGGCATCATGGAAATAATCTCTGTGTGTACTTTGTCTTGCAACGAGGTATCTTTCTTTAGGATATTACATTACCTTTTGATTTGATGGGTTTTTTTTTTTTCTTACTGTTTCACCTCTTGCCCCAACGTTTGTCAGTGACAGAAGTATGCAAGCAGTTTGCTGCTCCAGCAGAATGCAAAAGATCAAACAAACATGGGGGAAAGAAAGGGTGACAAGGCCTTACAGTACGTGATGTGAATTACGAACTGCCGAACCAAGAATTAGGCTGGAGTTCCAGCAACGGGGGAAAGCCTCAGCGTACAGTACAGAAGGCTGAGGTGTTCTGCTTAGTCTCTGCTGCAGGATGCTGTACCCTTCCCACTTATAACTCAGCCTGGCTTGATTACCCCTTTTATTCGGGACTCAAAACAGCTTGTAAATTTTTTTATCATTCCTTCCCAGATTGCGTGGAGTGTATTGTAGCCTTTGCTTTCTTTTGTCCACATCTGGTTTCCAAACTCATTACTTTCATGTTATTAGGTTCGTTTAAAAAGTTGTGTTTATTTCCATCCCACAAGTTTATTTTTTATCTTTTGAAATAATGCAATGACTTCGTCAAACAATGATTTATTTTAGAAAAATCACCATCTACCAATTTTTCCTGCGTTACTAATTGTTGCTAGCACCGGCTTTGTCAGCAGACTGATACCACCATCAACACCAAGGACTGTTCAGAGATGCTGTGCTGCGAATACTATTTGTAATTCCCATTACTTGTAATAACAATACAAGTACTTGGTGTAATTCAGAAGGAAGCTCTCCTGAGAAGAGCTTTTGTCTAACTACTTGTTTGCACGGTACCTAGCGCAACATTGGTCTAATCCTGATTGAGGCTGACAGCTTTTCCTTAATACAAATATTACCCTGAGCCCACGGCCAGCCTCGCAACTGTCTGAGGACACCGCCGCTCCTGAAACGTGCGTGACTATCGCTTGCGAGACTTAATCATCGTTCCTATCTCACCGATACCTCATGGGTTTGGCAGGTCTGTGTGTTATTTTTGCCACCTGTGGTTTCTTTTTCCAGTCTCCTAGCGGGATGTTTGGGGGCTGGCTCCCTTTTTGTTCTGTATCGATGGAACGTCCAGAACATTTGCTTGGACTGGGACCTTCAGGTGGCTGTGCTATGGGAATAGTAAGTAATGATCACAAATCCCGTAGAGCGACGTGAGGTGGGGTTAGCAGAGTTCTCATGTCATTAATCCAGCTGGGAATGTAAGATAAGGATACCAAAACGCACCATATGCTGTTTATCATTAATTTCTCCTCTTTGTCATCACAGCTATAGGCGCTCCTTAGATATGAGAAAATTATGCATATGCAGTTAATCAGCCTCAGAAACGCAAATCACATTTGCTGCCTGTTGTCTTCCTGGTCGAGATGGGAGGGACAAAGTAAGGGAGGAACCGTAATCCAACCTGGAGCAGCAGCTTTGCTGCTGACTCACCGCGTAGCTTTAGGAGACCCAGACAGGTCTCTGTAGGCCGCATTCCGTTAAGAGTTAGGGAATAGTTCATTACACCAAAGGTGATTCTCAGGTCTGTGGATCAGTGCATAAATCACTGGAGATTTGTAGCTGTTTGTGTATAAAATGTCCATCCCAAAGGCATTCTGAAGGTCTTCGCAGCTAACTTCGGACTTTATTCGCCGTTGTCACGTCCTGCACAGAGGTTGGTCAGGCTAGTACAAAGTGGTATAAAATTGCATTTTGTCAAAGCTTGCACAGTTTTCTTCTTACTGTCCTCAGGTGCATTTTTCTTTTTTTTTTTATTCAAGATGAAGGCACTAGATGCTTTGGCTTATAAACATTTGCTGTCCATTAGTATACAGTAACCTATATTTGAAGTGCAGGAGAAGCCTCTGGCAACTGTAAGCCATTGCTGGTTATTAATGCCAAAGCTGTAAAAAAGAAAATAGGAAGTCACCGCATAGGCTCCGAGTGCTAGTGTTGTTTACATTCCTAATTTGGTTCGCATATTAACCACAATTAACATGCTAGCTAGATTTCAAGCATATGTTTCTTCCATCACAGGATGTTGTTTTCTCTTACGCTTCACTCCAGATTATTCTTCGCTGGAAATCCTTTTAACAAATTCAGACAGTGGGAAAGGATTGCGGTTTGCATTATCTTAGGGAATATATTTATTGGAATTGGGTGGGGGTGCTCTTCTGTGCTGGGTACTGGCGTGCTAGCGCTTCGGGGGCTTCTATAAATCTTCAAGCACGCGTTCAGCTCTGGTTGGGGGTGAATTTCCTTCTACGTGAAGCATTTGCCTTTTTCCTCTCTCTGGCACTCCCAGATGGAGATGGTGTTCTTGGTTGCAGCTGGAATAATAGTAATAGTTCCTTGTGAGTCACATCCACTGCTTCAATCCTGGTCTTTCCCTATTGCCAATAATCCCTCATTTCTCACCCCACCCCCTTGGTCTCAACTCCCTCATCCCCCCATTTTCTTATGTAGCCCCGTGGGCTATGGAAGGATTAATTGTACCAATAAACACAACTTTATTTTATAGTTTTATAGCATGATTAGCTATCAAATACTCTGTACTAAAATAACATTTGCTAGTCTGTTTCAAGACAAAGTTTTGTTAGGCACAGTGGGCCTTTAATCCCCGGAGGAGTTCAGCTAACTAAATACAATATTGGTTAACATATTTTACCGACATTAAGAAAATACTTCTCTGCTACAAAAGCGATCCTTAGTCATTGTATTCAGTTCACAGTAATGGTTGTTTTGTTTTGTATGTAGTTTGTAAACTAGGAGGAGAATTTGGTCGATTAATTCTGTTCCTCATATTTTTTTCAATGGTGATAGATATTCTTTATTGGAAATTCCAGTTAGTGTTACAGACAGAGCTTGATTCTGTCATCATGCTATTAATTAAAACATTATAGGAAATAGTTGTTTACGTAAGCTCTTTAGAGCTGACATTTAGGAACGGCACTTTGTCCCTCTTGTGCCATTTTTCCACTGATCTATTCCGCTGCCCTGGTGGGGCTCTTCTAGATTTATTTCCGATACAGTTGCTTCACTCCATGCCAAATACGAGAACCTTCATAAAACAACTCGGAATTTTATGGTTTGCACAGTCAAGGCAGGCTGTGATTTTTTTTAAGATGTCGAACTGAGATGTCAGCTCAAACAGACCCTAACGTTTTTGGGAAAATATATTCTGGACACCGGAGAAGTAACTCTGATTGCCAAGTTGTGTTAGGCTACAGAATGATCTTCCAAGTGGAAGACATTTAAGGCGAGACAAGTGTTTTTGTAGAGAGCAATACCACACTTGTGGAAGGGAGAGGTGAAGTGGTCTAACAGGGCTTTTCAAGGTCTGAATCCAGGTGGAGTTGACAGGTCAAACCACGTGAGGAAGGCTGAAGCAAAACCCAAGTTAAACATCATCAAGAAATATTCCTATGGCATGTCAGCTGGAACTCAGGGGTCTTTCTTACCTTCTGTGAAGCATCTGTTGTCTGTTAGGAGCAGGTAGGTGTCCCTAGGACGGATTGCCTCTGATCTCACAGGCTGGTCACTGGTGAGTGTGGCTGCAAGATTCTTGCGTGTTGAGGACTCGAAGAGCATAACTATCCAAAATCTTCCAAGTGACCAGATTGTTATAAAAAACCATGACTCAGTGGCGCCTTTCCTTCTGTCCTCGTAGTGTTGACCACCCTTTATGCTATGTTAGAAACTCATGTGTTTTGATCTAGTATAATCCAAACGTATTTAGTCTGTATTTTATTCCGCTTTGTAAACACGTTTTTTCCATAGCTGCAAATGACACCACAATTATTTGTTTCAATTTGTAAATTGAACAAAAGGCTTTAATAAACAATGTCCTCAGGCAGCCTCTCCTCTTCTTCTCATGAAGAAACATGATTTCTAAACCCAGCAGCCTGTAAACTCTTTAGAAATTCAAAGGGGAAATTTCCACCATTTTGTTCAGCTTGGCCATTTAGAAGTTCAAAGCACTTCTTGCCATGAATAAACTATGTAGCTGAATTTGTAAACAAAGTTTGGAATTACAAGTTGGTATTTCGGAGGCTGCTGCTGGTGGCATTGGTCTCATCCAAAACGTGGCGCTGTTTGTGACAGCAGGAGCTTGTTGGAGGAGACTAAGGCACTTGATTGCTTGATTCAGTATTCAGAAGTTACTGTAGCTAACCAAAATGTTTGATTTTATACTTTGGATTTCTGCTTGTAATTGCTAAGCTGTAATTAGACAAGTATAAGCTCCATCAAGCAGCTTCTGGCTATGGATACTATAAACACAGAAGCTTAGACGTTGCGATGGAGTGGGATTGCCAGGCAGCAACAGCCAGGAGACTTACGACTGCAAAACTTTGCTGAAAATTAAAACTTGTTTGTAGGATCCCCAAAGTCCACAGCTGTTTCACTGCATTTTAGCAGTATCTGAGACAATCTTTAGCTTCCCTAGATCCCAAGGAATTTGAGCTGAAGAACGCCCGATTCAAAGGACAGCGAATGTTGTTTAAATCACTTCTATATAAGTGTATTATCTACTTACTCGTGTGTGTTGATAACACATACACACGCCCATTCATAGAAAGGAATTAAATCTACCAAACATTAGAGTGGTTACAAAAGAAAGGAAATCTGCTGCTGATTCAATTCATCTTGTATCCAGGAGGGATAGTCCTAAGGAATTCAAACTATCAAATGGCTATACAGCTAAATAGTGATATAAGCTCTTATTCATATTTCGTGCCACTTGCCTCCCCAAAGGCTGGATACTCACTAAAAGACAGGCAGTATCTTGCTCGTTTTACAGCCTCTTTTTTTTGCATCACACTTAGTTCTCTACAGACTGTAACTAGGCAAAGAAACGCGATGTAAATTGTAGGTGGTCTTTCTACATAAGCTGTTGCTGTTAATTGAAAGAGAATTATTAAATGACAGAGAGATATTTCAAATAAGCTTGTAAAAAAAGGAGTGTCGTCAGGCTGTGTGGCGCTAGGAATACTGCCATCCAAGGGTGCAGAGGGGAAAAATAAACAAAGTTTAAAAGGGTTCGGAGTCATTTTGTGATGACACTCTGGTTAAGACTTTAAAAGGAAGACTTTGGTGCATCAAAGACGTTACAAGTAGATCTGAATCTGAAGCAGTTTGGTGTTAGACCTCATGTTTAATTGGGGATCCACAGTGGAGAAGAAATCCCTTCATTTCAGAACAACTGCAGAAACAACGTGCTCTAACTTGCACAGCTGGTCCTTGTGCGTCTGATTTTGCTGGGAGCAGGGCTTTGAGAGTTAACTCTAGTTAAAAGCCAGAGATTATCATTTGGTCTTCTGATCATGAAAAATGGAGGCTGTATCTCCAGGAAAGTCACATATGAAAAGCCAGCCTGAATAGATTAGAACTTGGTTGTGGTGCATAGGAATAACTTGCTGTTAGCAGTGATAGTGTTCCAAATAGTGTTCTTTTAGCCCTTGGATTCACTTTTTATCCCCCATGCCACAAAACTATGACTTTATCCTATAAGCTTCCTAGATTTTTTCCTTTATGCCTTCAAGAGTAAGAGAATGATAATTCCTACTTCTTTGATATTAAATTATTAACAGGTCAACTTTTCCCATGTCAGGTTTGTTGTTTGCTACTGTAGCTGCCATGGAGTTTTGCTCAGGGAGGCCGTTGTTCGCTGTGATCTATCATCTTTTTATCTGCTAACACTGCGTGCCATTCGGGGCTCTGGTTAGGAGCAGAACGGCTCACCTCGGGACAGCTGCAGAGATTTTCGCCCCCCCTGCCCGCTTTCTTCCCTTCCTCTCGCCCCAAAATTCCCACCCAGCACGAGCAGCACAATTGCTCTACAACTGCCGTGTTTCTTTTCTGGCATATTAAGGTGACAGGACTCCGGGCAAATGGTTCATCAGTGGAGACACATGTTTAGGAATATCCATGATGGGTACGTGCTGTTCATTGAATACCAACATTTGTCTGTACCAAACAGAGGTCCAGAGCGAGCCCAGACAGATGGCCAGCGTACCTACTTGTATCAGCTCTCCAGTTTGAGGAAAAGAGAAGGTGAGCTGCTGTGGGCAGTGCTCCATGTTGTCTTCCTCTCTAGATAACGACACTCGTAGCAGTGATCCTTTTCTCATTTAGTGTTGAGGTTTTATTTTCTTTTCCAACACTAAGAAACGTTCAGCTACCAGTCACGATTTTAGAGCAGAAATGGAGAGAGGCAGAAGAGTCTCTGAGGGGGTGGTTTGAACCTTTCTCTCTTTTGATCATTGTTGGCTGGAACAGCTCCGCCTTTCAGCATGTTTTTAGGTATTTCCTGATTGGCACCACGATGCCGATAGTCGTAACTGCTGTTGGTAAATCATGGCTCCGGTAAAGAAGCACAGATGCAATGGGAAAGGTTCTCTGCTCCTATGAAATTTGGTGCATAAAACATCCTTCTGCTTGACAGCAGTAGTTTCTTGTGTCCTTTCCAACTCACTCCTTGAGATTTCAAAATTGATTTTCAGAGGATGGGGATGGGAGTTTTCTGACAGATCACCAGCTGGTTTTCAAAACCCTAACCCTTTATTGAAAAGAAGTTTTAAATCTCTCTCCCTGGTACCTGTTGCAGACACGCTGAGCTTTAGCCTATTTATATCTGCCCATCTAAGCCTGGGCTTTTCTGTGAACAGGAGGGGTGGTTTGGTTTTGTTCCTTTGCATTTCCTGGGGTTTTTTAGGCTTTTTTTATCAGCCTTTACGTGGAGAGGGAATGGGTAATATATAGTCTATTTAGACTTCACATGTGGTTCTGTGCTAGGTGACACTGTCTTTCTCACAGGTCTTTTGCTCATTTTGTGCAAAATATGGCGTGTGAGATTTTTGTTTTGGTTTTGGCCAGATTCTTCTCCCGTTGACTTTGTTGTTGGTGCTAATAAAACCATGGGAAATGTTTTGATGGATAGGAGATTGCAGTGACTTGAGGTTTAAGCTTTGATACTATATTGGCTGCTGCATATAAACTTTGGTAAACCAAAGATAAAAAGCATAGCTTGTTTTAGAAAGTCATGGGCTTTTCAGAATGGCACTTGGCAAATTTTGATACTCACTTTGTCAAGTATTTGTCTACATATCAGTTGTTTTGTGCCTATGTTTACACTCGTTTTGCCTTAGGGCTTGTTTTACTAAGTTGGATAAAGTGTTTATTATGTGGGTTGCAAAATATGTTCCTAATAGCATACTAAACCGTGGTGCCACAATGGCTAGGAGTTGTTAGAATCTCCTGTTGTGCAACAAAGAGTATGGCAGGTAACCACAAGCCATCGTGTTGGCTATCTTTTAGGGAGACTGGATGATTGTGGTAGGGCAGTACTTTGCTTTCCGCTCTCTGGTCTCCCTCAGCGTTAACTGTTTGCTTGGTTTGGCTGGTGGCTGCTGGCAGGATCATCTCTTGGAGAGATGTTAGTCTCCTCCAAGCCCAGAGCTCGCCCCCTTCAAAAATCAGTGGCAAATGGCAGCAGCTCCACAGAGACTGAAATCTGAAGCACGACAGTGTCAAGATGGCTTGTCGCGCTCGTTCTTCGAGCAGATTATTTGGGGGGGCCAGTAGGTAAAGGTGATCTCTGCAGCAAACCAGCAAATTCCTGTTTGCCCTTTAACTTCTCGTTCTGGGTTGACTTGAAGCTGCCTTTGTTTGTAGCCTGTTTGTAGCAGTTGTGTGGACGCTTACTAAAATTTAAGATGTATTTTGGGAGTCTGTTTCCATCTCATGAAGATGTGGTACTTCTGTTGTTTTGGGATATCTCCCACATGTCATCTCTCAGATTGCTCTGGGTGCTCATGAACTTTTTCACTTACAGATAGTTCTAACTATCGCTCATTTAGCAACTGTTGCCTAATGGAGGCTAAAGAATTTATTCTAAAATACAAGTTAGGACACAGTCCTTCCAGAGCCAGAGTGCCTCCTGGAGATTCTGCTTGAAATAAATAACACTGAAAAAGTTTGCTTTCCTTAATGCAATAATATGTAGGAAGGTAGGTCTTGTATTAAATTATGTGTGATAAGATGTGATTGTAATAAAGAAGGATATTTATGCTTACTATAAAAAGAAATGTGATTGTATTATAGTTTAAATAAGTTATTTGCATTTCAGATTTATTTTGGAGTAGTGTCCTTAGGCACCAGCTTCACACTAGGTTCACGTGTGCGAGGAGCTGTACAAAGAAAACAAGATTGTGGCTGCCTCAGGAGCCTCGAGGGATGTTGTGGCTTCCCAGGTTGTATCACTTCACTCTGCAGAATAAAAGTCTGTTTCATGTAGAAGCTTGTCCCTTTGCTACTGGAAAGTAAAAATTACTTTGAGAATGTAGTTAAAACTGTGTCACAGGTTGTTCACCCGATGAAATCCTAGTGGGCTGTTTAGTGGAACCCCCTAAGGGGCAACTTAGGACATCTTTTTTTCCCCCTAGTTTTAAAATGTCTTACATTTACAGTTATATTAAATGCAAGCAGTTGTCTGACAGCAGGTACAACTGAGATCTGTGGCTATGTAAATAATGTAAAGGAGTTGACTTGGATGAGGTGCAAATTGGGATCACAGGTCTGCTGGGGTGGAGTGATTTACATTCTCTAGTTACAGCAGTTAATTGTGGGTGCCCTGATAAGACTTGTTTACCGCCAGATCAGTTTGTCATAGGCCTGCTGAGCATCAGGACCCGGAGATTGAAGGATCGATTACCTATTCTGCATACTATTTCACATAAACAGCTTAATGCAGACGAGCGCCTTCTACTTTCTGCTTCAGGATTGTAGACCTGAAATTTTTCTTTCACATTCTTCTCCGCAGAGACACCCAGGGAGCAGAAGCGTTAAAGGATTAAGTCTTCTAAAAATGCATGTTTTGAAAAAGAATTGTTAACTATTGAGACACCTTTTTTGAGCGTATCGAAGGGCTGAATCTGGAGATGGGCCCCTTTCACATGTTGTACTGCTTATCGCCATGCCTGCACGTAGTGACCCTACCCGTTACAGCGAATTTGAACACTTTAAAGAAATGTCTGTGACCCTGATCATTCCTTTTTAGAGCTGGGAAACAAAACCAAAGCTCTCTAAAGCTGGCCTCTAGAGGAGATTGCACAGATCACGGGGTCCATCCTTGTGAAGGACCCATTCTTGCCTGTTGGGCTGTCAGGGACGGTGCTGGGAGGCTCCATGGAAAAGGCAGCACTCCCCAGCTTCTGTTACCTTTTTGGTGTAATTCCCACGGAGCAGAACGGGAGCAGTTCGTCTCCACTCCCGACCCTTGACTGCACTTTTCGTTCCAGCCTGCCAAGTTTCCACTCCTTTTGTAGGCACATGCTCGTGCATGGAGATGGGAGGGAAAGGGCAGGATCTGCGGGCAGCTCGAGCACCCTTCCTTCCCCAGAAGTTTCACGCGGCTCACACGCGTGAAGAGAAGGATGAGGCCCCGTACTGCCGCCGGGCGTGCGTGTGCAGGTAGTGTGAGGCACGACCCGGCTGGTCTGATGCGAGTCCATCTCCTTCCTACTGGCCATAGTGATTTTTCTCTTCTGTCTTCCTCAAGAGCTTGTGGCTGCCTCTGTGCTGTCTGCAGGGTTGCAAATCAACTTCAAGAAAGCTACACCTTAAAATAAGTTGTTATTAGACACCATTATATCACAGAAGGTGAAGGATGCTTCTGAACCATTCCTTGCGTGAGAATGAATCTTAACGGAAGCTTTTAAACCCCTTTCATACGTGGGTTGTTCTGTAAGAGAATGGTTGGTTGTACAGTATGGGTGGTACCCAGCAGGGTCAGATTGCTGGTTTTTTCCTAAATGGGAAGAAAAGGAACATTGTGGCATGTGTTTTCTAACCCAGGCGCTCTGGGTGTTCATACACACACTTCTGACAACGCTGCTTGAGTATCCATCAATACATCTAAGACGCAGCGTGTAGCACCGTGAAACAATCTCCAGAAAACCTTTGTGATAAAGTAACCTCCTATGATTCTCTTTTCTTTAGTCTAAGCTAGTTTTTGTTTTAAAGCGTCACTGTCTAAATTGCATCTGTTCATCAGATTAAACAAAAGGAATCTAAGGTAAAACTAGAATAAAGGATTGCCCTTTGCAATGCAGTGATTGCAAATGATTGCTTCTTAAGTAGAACAATGAACGTTTCGCAACGCCCCCCAATACTAACCCACAGAAACACTCGGTCCTCTGCCCCAGCAGCTAACAACAGCCGTGAGCCGGCCCAGCCTGCCCATCCTGCCCTTGCCACTGCTTGAAACAAGGGAAAAGGGTCCTGTGAGCAGAACGGAGTCTGTCCGTAGAGGAGTAACTTTAGTCTCCAAGTTTGTCCCTGAGACAGCTACACGGAGGAATTTCAGCCTTGCTGGCAAGAGGGAGGGGTAAGGAATGAGCTCAGTCACTCAAAAGAAAACTCGGCAAACTTCAGAATAATGCATCTTGATTGCCAATATTTAGTATAGGTTGCAATAAGCTAGTTAATGAACGTTAAATTAGTTTGTCAGTATTTCAATTCCTCAACCTTTTGGGGAAGACAGTGTAGGGTAATTTAGCATGAGTATAAAAAAACCACAACATCCAACACGTGTCTGTGCAGGGTTTGGTTTTCAAGGGCAGCTTTCATTGGCCGGAAAGTTTCCAGTCCAAGTAGCGGCAGCTAAAAGATGCCGTTGCTACCTTCACCGGTCTGCACTTGTTTCATGGCTTCTCTCTGCGTTCCCCCAAATGGGAGCATCAAAGCCTATTGACATTGTGATGAGTTTTAGCCTGATTTTCTTGTTCTCAGATGGAGTCCTACCATGCCAGGATTGCTAGGATTCTGGGGAAAGGAGAAGACCATCCATAAATGGCCCATCTAGTGTGCGTATGGAGGAAGGCTTAATTAAACCCATGGCATCTCAAGCGGGCCTTAGTTTGACCTGCGTGTTCATATAATTTCCATTGAAACCGATTAGGATTGTATTCACGTGTGCGAGAGCAGTGCTGCTGACGCTACAGGGTTTCCTTGAAGGCTGCAGGGTTGCTATTGCTTTGTGTGTCTGCCTTTACCCTTTAGGACTTGTGTACCTACTGTTTATTTGTATCCTCAGTTTTCCTAAAAACACTCGCTGCAGATCACGATTTCACTTGCATTTTGCTGTAAAAGGTACAGTTAAAACGCAGAACGAAAGGGCAGTTGCTCCTGTGAAGAACTTAAAGCTTAAATAAAGATGAGACCGTCAGCGGCTACGGACACGTACTAAAGGGAAGAACGCTGCCTAACTTTATAGGCACCTGGTTATAATCTCCCCCGGTCTCCGTGAGGTCACCTGCATAGGGAAAGGTGACCGAGTGCCTAAGTACCACTTCACTGAGGCTTTTTAAGTTTTATTCTTTTCACATCTAATCCTCTTGACCCAGTTGTATTCCTGGTGGTGATGTGAATCTCCCGGTATCGAGTTCATATTAGAACTGGGTTTAATTTTTTGGATTAGTAGCGGCGGCTTCTGTGGTTTTACGGTGCAGAAGTAACTGGTTATTTCCCTAAAAAATGATGAGTTTGAAATCCATTAAAGCGAGATATTTCTGTCTTGTGACAAGAGCTTAATAGCTTTTTGCATTTGTGTTTGGAAACATTTTCTTTGAACTTTTGTGTAACGTTCAGCCAGTATAAGGCAAACATTCTTCTCCAGTTGGTAATAGGCTGTCTGGTATCTGTAATTCAGTTATTTAGCTTTCAAATTAACTGTATATATTTGTAAGTTTTTAATTAAGATGTGTTTCTACTTGGAGCTTTTCAGAGCTTACTTAGATGAGCATCAAACACTACATAGTTTTGGTCTTTACTTTCTGCCTATTAGCTTCTCCTTCTCTGCTTATAAATTTCTGATGACAGACATAAACATTTACCTCCGTAGGCATTACTTAACTCTGAGATCACTTTGTTCTATAAATACAAATAAATAAAAACCCCTTTAATGGGTGCAGGGGAAGCCAGCAGTGAAGTGGTTAAAGGTTTTTGCCGGCAGACTGGCCAGCAGGAGCTGGCGGTGTGGAGTAAGGGGGACGCCAGCCTGTCTCTAAACTTTTTGGCCCTCCCTGAGTGCAGAGATGAAGGAAGAGCCCTCTATAAATCACTGGAGATTAGAGACCCTGTTCTTGCCGACTCTGCAGGGTTGCACTGCTTAATGTCAAAGCCTCACGTATTACTTTAACAGCACTCCTTTTCTTTATTAAATCCACTTTGAAATAAAAAAATGATGATCTTTCCAGCGAGGGGGAGAAGGCCTAAAAGGATTTAGAAAGTATCTGTTATGTTACATTACGGAGACTAATAACTGTACAGGGAGTAGGTAACATTTTTGCACCATTTCAGAAAGCAAAATGAATAGACTTTACAGAGTTTTCCTCCTTCAAAATATTTATTGCTGTTGATTCTGACTAACTTTTTTGGGCTCCTTAGTAAAGGTGGACTGAGCATGAACGCTCGCGGGGCGTTACCTTCCAGGTTTGCAAAACTAAATTTGCATCTCCCATTTTTGCACGTTCTGCAGCATCTGGTTTTAGATGAATTTTTTTTTACCTTTGGATTTATTCT
Source organism: Scopus umbretta (assembly GCA_013400535.1). NCBI lineage: Eukaryota > Metazoa > Chordata > Aves > Pelecaniformes > Scopidae > Scopus > Scopus umbretta. Next base: position 34,414 of record VZTL01027984.1, on the reverse strand, counting down.
GGCTGAATTTTATTCTGTCTTTATCTCCCATCTGAGCATGATGAAGACATATTTTAAACAGCTGTATCTGTGTCAAATGTCAGTGTTTGCTCGTAGCCTCGCTGTCTTGAGGACATACGGAGGCTTCGAGGCACTGCATCTTTATCTACTATTATGACCTGATTTTCTTCTGATTTGCAAAAGTCACATTAAGCAGGATATTGTATTTTTTTTAATGTGCGAGGTTAATGTGACTGTTTATACGTAAAACGCTGTCGTTTTCCCACATGCATTTAGTCACCTCGTTTAGTACACTGCATCCCAGCTAACAAACGTTTGAAGCTAAAGGCATTGCACGTATGTATTTTTCCTGCACATAAGTGTTTCGGATCCGCCAGGTCATTTAGTATCCATTAGGACACTAAAGCTTCTTACTGTTTTCTCATTAATAGTCAAGTCTGTTACCACGACAAAAACAATTTCTGCGAGACGGGATTCTTTGAGAAACATCCCTGATGAAAGTCCTGGAAATCCTAATAACAAATGTTGTCAAGTTAGATTTCAGCGAAGCGTTTCTTTTTAACTGTGCAGCATTATGCCCCAGGAATGTAGTTTTTCTTTTAGTCTCATGACTTTAAACACAACATTGGCATGAAACCCATTAAGAATAACAGATTTATAAGCTTTTGTTGATGGATTCTGTTCAAATCCAGTAGAATGGAAGGTGAAAATATTTTTAGTCTTTAAACGTATTCAAAATAAACTGTGATCATTTTAATTCTGTACATTTGAAGTCATTTGCTTCTTTGCAACCGTACTCAGAGTGTTTTTCTACCCGTTCACAGTTCATTTATGGTACAGTTTTGAAGTTTGGAAATAGTTCACACCTATAAAATGTGGTTTTGCATTTGCCAGGGAAAATGAATATTGTTTTGCAATGCATCTTATCCAAAAGTTGACAAGTAACAGCTTTTTTGCTAGTTTATTCTGACAAACAGCTTGAAGGTATCACCTTTGTAGGCGGCTGCCGCAATGAATTGCAGATATTCATTTATAGCTGTTTGTACTCTGTGTGTTCTTTCATGTGTTCAGGAATATTGCCCAGTTTGAAAGTATGAGCTCTTAAAATAACTAGAAATGGGGGTGGGGTCAAGAAACTGTATAAACACTGCAAGTTTCTGGGACTGGATATATGCATATTTAAGAACACAGCCTTGGCGATTAGCATTTCACAAGTGTGCTTTTTAGCCGAGCAAAGAGCGGAGCAGAAGGTTATCATAAGACCGTAAGCAGTGGTCCCGAAGCCGACTTTCAGACCAGCAGTTAGTGTTTTATTAGGAGAGAACAACTCTATAAAAGGAACAGGAGATTCAATCATAATATAGTGGGGTGACATGAAGGCAGCTGACAGCATGGCTTCAAAACCCATTTAAGATCCAAGAAAAGTTGCCACAAGTAATGTGCTGCAGCTGGGGAGATCGTTTCGGAAAAAGCAGAACCTGCCATAGCCCTGCGGATTTGCGTTCTGGAGCAGACCCGTCGCCTCGCACGGAAAGGCTGGGCTGGGCGTTCGTTACCACACACAGTCAAAACTGGGAAAGATCACTCGCCATGTGTTTTTTCGTGTGTTTTTCCTTCTCTTTTCTGAAAGTGGTTTGGGGAGAAGTGGGAAGCAATGACCGGTTTGGTGGTTCGGGTTGGAAAGAGAGTGAATAAAGCGTTCGCTATGAAGTGCTGGAGCGTGCACTTCTGGAGGGTGTTTGCTGGTGTAAGCAAATGCTTCCAAGAAAGGCCATTTTGAAAAGGGAGAGTGCTCCGGTGAGGGAGTTTTTAGTGATACACGAAGAAGTGAAATGCCATTTAAAAGAAAAAAAAAAAAAAAAATTCCTATTTTCTTCCCCTTAATTCTTCCTGGTATCTGGCGGTTTAATAAGTCACCGTTCTTTACGTGAAACAGCAGTCAGCTTTGCCTGATGAACTATCAGCTGCACTCCAGCGTTGCTGACTATGTCTTTCTGCTCTCTTCCTTTGATGCCCGTGACCGCGAGCCAAGTCCTGAGAGGTGCAAAGCACTTATAAATCCAAGGCAAAGACTGGAACGTTTAAAAATTGTAAACTTCGGTGTGCCAAAGCTGGTTGGGTTTGTGACTGCTTAAACCCAAGTAATTGGTGAATTGGAATCATGTGGAAATAAGATACTGTCGTGTGTCTAGCTTAAGAATGTATTTTTAAAAGCCTGGCTACTTCGTTAGGTGGGACAGACTGTTAAATTTGCATTCTTTACACAAATTTGGGAGCAACTTTATGCCTGTTCTCATGTAAGGAAAGCACGTAGCAGTCTGCGTACATACTTCAATTGGGCAGTGATTGACAGCTGCCTAGATGGGCTTTCAGAGAGCAGCAGCAGCAGCCAGGGTGGCATCGCTATTTAGAGAAAAGATTGGCCCAATTTGTACTCATCTGTGATCAAAATCGAAGTTAACGTATATTTTGGCGGAAAGCAGTGTGTCATTTATGGAAGAAAAGGTCATCTTTTCCCTGGTAGAAGGTAATGCTAATTTAGGAAGAAACAACTTTTTTTTTTTTTTTTTTTTTTTTCTTCCAGTCCTTCTCACAAAGGTTGCTATCGTATAAAAACACGCTGCATGGAAAGGGGCTCAAAGAGGAGAAGCACGATTAAAACAAATATCACTGGTTTTTCGGAGTAATTACAAGGAATTTCTACATGTCCTCATGTGAAAGGACAACAGAAATACGGTGTAAAGGAAATTTCGGAATTAACGTGTAGGTTTGCATTGCTTCGCAACAAGGGGAAGAAGTAGCCAGTACTGTAAAAATCTCTCAAACAAGCAAATCTTCCATTTTTAATTTATCTGTACTAGAAGCAGAATCAAAATAGTTACGGTAAGTGTTTGGAATTCCTTTTTTTATTAAAAAATTCCATGCCGATTGTATTTTTTGAAAAAAGCAGAAGCGTAGGTAGAATTAGGAAATCCAGGCTACGACTGTCAGCCTCAGCATTGCATTAAATTGACTTTAAAATGGGCACCTGGTGACACTGACACAGATACGTGAAAAACGAGCTCCGGTGTGGGGAAAGGCACCGTCCTTCTTTCTGAAGCTTCCTGCCATCTGTGCCGTCTCCTAAACACTGCCGGTAATTTTGCGTGGTTTGGTCGTATTGAACACAGAGTACCATCGCAAGGATTGACTTGATGAAAAAACATATCCTTCTGCCTTCTTGCTCTTCCTGCCGCTTGATTTCTTGGTTTTCCCTCCTTTTGAGATTCCATAGTCTCTCTTTGGTGCTGCATCCTATGCAGAAGAGATTGAACGGGAATGAATGATTTAAGAAGCCGTTTTTCGCGTGCATGAAGGGTTGGGGTTTATTTGCTGTGTGTCCCCCCCCGTGTTTATGACTGGCAAGGTAACGTCAAATACAGCATGCTACTTCAGCTTATCGGGAATACAGCACTGCAAGGAGGCTGGGGTTATTATCAGAGCAAGTATCTATCATCCTGAAAACAAGATGGCTTAAAGATTATGTACTAATTTCACACTTACTATGGCATAGCATTACTGGTGCAGAAAACGACGGAGAATAAGCTGAACACTCATTTGCCCATAAACCTTCAGGGGGGTAATGTCCTAAAAAGCCACTGAAATTGGATATCTGGAAAATGAACTCATTTTTAAGTGGGTCACAACATCTGTGATTATCTTGTCGGGATTACTAGCGTGATCATGCTGTGGTATCATCGACTGCTTCCTGTGGACTTCGCCCCTCTGTGCCGAGGTTGGCAGCGAGTGCGTGCAAATGGTCTGTGGCTTGACGAGCACTGGTGGGTCTGGCCAGCACATACACAGCTCGCCTTCGTGGGTGGGTGGAAGAAGTACGTCAGGAGGGTCTAGGAATGCTGGACACATCATCCCTGGTTTAAAAACACCCACTTTGATTTTAAATTAAGGATAAAGTTTGGCGAGTTGTCTTCCACCTATTAAAATAATATCATGCTCTTCTATGCTTTTGTCTTCCTACTTTCTGGGAGATAATTTGGATATTTTCAAGGCTTGAAAACAATTTAGAAGATAGCAGGAAGTTTATTTTAGAAACTACCTGGAGCTTTGAGTCAAACTGTGTAGTGGACGTGGACCTTCCTTCTCTTCCTACCACCAGAAGTCCTGCTGAAGAGAGATCCAGTGTATTTGGGTAGGGAATAGAATATTTTCTCTATGAGCAATGCAGGTAGTAGGCCTAGTGGCAAAGTTTAAAACAAACTCATAGTCAGAAGCCCCCCAGATAATCACGTTCACATTTCTTTGGAAGGCTTAACGTTGTCAGTCCATGTCACGGCGATGACATTTCTTTCAGACCTTTGCATCGTTCTAACTTAGCACCGTCCTGCTTTTTCAAACAGGAGGCAATTACCTTTATTCACCCCTCTCTCTCAGCCGAGTTTGTCCTGTACGTATTGGCAAGGCTTCTGAGTCTCCGCTGGTGAGCACTGTCACTCTGAAGACCCACAAATGGGTTGCTCTGTAGCTAGAAGCAGGCTCTGTCTTTTATTGCGGTATCTTGATTTATCAGTCAAAGGACATGCTCTTTTTAGGTCATTTGGATCCTTCTTTCGCCCCACCATCAGAGCTGTATCTCATTCCTCCTCTTAAAATCCCTTCGTGCATAATGTCTTTGGGGCAAACTAAAAGGGTTTTAGCCTCTTAGTGGTTCTTCCTACACAGCCTTCTAAAACCGGTGCCTCGCTCTAGTCCTCGAGGCACTTTAGGCTATACATGTGGTGACTTAATCCTTGGAAGATGTGGGAGTCTTCAAAACTATGTGCTGGGATTTGGGGTGGAATCTCAATTTCCTTCCTCTCGGATAGAGCACCATGAGAAAAGGCCATGGTGGTTGCAGGAGCCATCTGTTAGAAACGAGCAGTGATAACCAGGACCCAGAGCAACCATCGCACCCTCCGGCCAACCTCCCGGCTTTTAAGCAGAGAGGTGGTGTTTGCTTTCTTTTCCCTTGCCTCTGCCAGGAGATGAGGCTGGATAGGGGAGAGATTAGTCTCGACTCTAGAAGCCTGTGAAATCGGTATTTTTTCACTCCTTAATGGTAATAGTAGTTTTACGACAAAGGATCCTCTTTGCTGAAGCAACCTGCGGAAGAGCCCGTGTTCCCAGAATGGTTATCTTGAAAGGATTTAGAAATACAATTGACTGAGGCTTGAAAAATGTGAAACACTCGCTCGGAAAAAAGGCCGCCTTCTGTTAGACTAGTTCTGTAGAAAGAAAAAAAAAAAAAAAAGGGACAAAAGCCAAAAACGGATATCACACATTCCTCTTCTGCTTAACGCTTTGAATGGAGGTTGGCTTGCCGTCACTTGAGCCCTCAGCCCTTTCTTGGGACAGCAGGCAAATCATTACAATTTGGGAAAAGATCAGTCCTGGTTTTGACCAGGTTGTTTTTCTCAGCGGCAGTGGTTGGGGTCACGGGCTCCCAAAGGTTATTTCCTGCCGCACAGTCAACCGGCCAAACAACATTGTTCTTGGGGAGTGCCAACTCCAAACAACATTATGCCCCCAAGCGATTGTTTACCTAACACAGTTTTTGCTTTATTTTTCTTCTCATGCTTCTTTGTTTCTGTTCAGGCTCTCACAAAAGGTAAAGTAGGAAATGGTGAAATACAAAGAAGTAGAGGACAAAGCAGTGCAAAGAAAAGACTTATGCTGGTTCAAACTTGGGGAAGAATGTGACGTATACCAGGGTCTCTGAAACCGGAAAAGGTTCAGTTGTCATGTATTTCTACTTTGAATATAATCAGCTTATAAGCGCCTTAATTATTTTCATGCCTAAAACACAATGCAGGAAGCTGCAGAGAACTGAAATATGTCATGAGATTTATGAAGGAATGGCCTGAAGAGCTTTCATGTGTAGTTTATAAATGTCATCCGTATCTAAATACACAGTGGACTTGCACGGTAACCCAGAAGGAGAGAGGTCTTGTCATGAAGCATGACAAAGCAATTATTGATCTTGCCGAAAGGGAAAGCAGTGCTAAAAAAGCACCGGGGACAACTGAGAAAGGGATGGAACGTGACAAGGAGATGGAAGGAGAGGCCAAGGACAGGTTACTGGAGGAGTGGGCATGAATCCAAATACCCCAGATGTGAAATCCCTCGGTTTTGGTAAACTTGGATTAGCATTTAAGAACAAACAGAAGAACACAGCTGGCCTTCTAGCTCTATCATTGACTAAACAATATCTGAAAGTCTTTGAAGTCTGGAGAAGTTTGGGGAGCTCAGTCTTGCCGTTTATCTGGAAGGGTTGAAGTATTCCTTCCTGGTTTTCTGTTTTAGCACCTCTGCAAAGGGTCTTTCTAATGAGCTAAATATATAGAAAGGTGTAGGGAGAAACTTGGGATTCATGTATGGAAAAGATCTATTTCGAGAAACCCTGTAGTAATCGTACTTGAGGCAGTTTTTAGATGCCGTATCCAGAGACGCCTGTCCTGCTCGACTCCCAGCTCCCCCGTTCAGCGCACAGCTTTCCTGTTGGCATCACTTTCGTCTTCCCACTCAGGATGTTGTGAGAATTTCTTCTGACTAGAAAATTACGTTTCCAAGCCCAATTTGTATGTAAACACAGGGGTTTTTTCAATACTGGAGGGAGGGAATGGGACATAAAACCTGAATTTTTAGGCTATTATTGATGTGTGTAATTAAAAATTCACAGATGTGGGGGAAGAAATGCGATCTAGAGGTCGGAAAGTGGGCGTGGGATGCAGAAGACTGGAGTTTTATTTGTGATTCTTCCGCTGTTTCTCATGGTACATAGTTGAATTCACTCTCCCCTCTTATAAACTGAGAATAAGACTATTTCCATAAAGTGTTTAAAAATGACCATATGGGAGGCAGTAAGTGTGAGCTGTTAGTTATAACTGGAAGAAATCGTGGGTGTTTATGAATGCCTGAAGGCCAGGATCCATCCCATATGGGTTTCAGCACCTGAGAAAAAAGGTGCTTGAATTGATCTCACCTTCTCCGCTGACTTTGTAAGAAACTTATAGGAACTGTGTCCATAATTTAGTCGCCAGTTACGTGCCTGGAGCAAGGCAGGATGAGTCTGAACCTCGGTTACTGACATACCACGATGCTTAAGTTTCCATCTGGCTTTGCACACTGGGCTTTCTCACCGGCATAGGTTGGTTATTCCTCAGCTGGACTTACGAAGTCTTCATCTAATGGAATCTGTTGCTCTCTTGACTCCACATAGCCAACGGATAGAAAAAATAGCATTGCGAAATTGTTCATTTCAAAGTGTACCAAGGATGAGAATTGTTCTCTTCTCATCTGGCTTTCTCAAGCATTTTGTTCCATTCACCGTCATCCTCAAACCCTGAAGAGAAGGCAGTGAAGCTCCTGCCCTGTAGTTGTTTTGTGTACTAATGATCTTTCTTTTCTTCGTGATAAGGTATCAGTAAATCATTCAATTTGAAGGATTATTTATAATCTCAGAGAGGGCTCTTTTTCCCAGGATTGCAAATTTTTTGCCCAGTCCTGAGAGATGTTGCAAATGGCCGCAGTGCTTCCTCTCAGTGATTAAAGTCTTCCTTTAATTCACCACTATTACTCTCTGTGGATTAGCTTACGTACAGCAGATTTGGTGACTGTCGCAATCTACTATGTTTGTCTGTGCAGTATCTGCCACGAGGCAACCAGATAGAGGAGCGTCGTCCCTCTGTTTGAAACTTTTGGCATCGATGTGATGGAGGAACTGAAAGCTCGAACCTCGGACGAGCTGTGTGCATGGGAAGTGGGAGTTTGGCTTGGCATCGGGAACAGGAGTGTGAAATCATGCGCAATGGTTACTACTGAGTCTGCGTCACCTCAGAGCAGCCAGTTCTCCCTAGGTAGCAGAGCCATGCTGGTATGAATTACAGTTTCACAAACTGGCTTCAGAGCCAAATCAGAAGACCTTTTATGCAAGTACTGGGAGTTTTGCTGGAGTAAAATCTCCGGATCTTCTGTGACGAGTGTGAGTTTTGCTAGCTCTGTCGTACTTCAGGTGGTGAAATCCTGGGTGCATTGAAATCACTGGCAAAACCATCGCTGACTTCAGTGGAGACAGGACTCCCTCCTCTGATTGAATGGTATAGGGCCCTGTTGAGCATTTGGTCTGGGATCTTAAATTTAAGTTTAAAAATGCTTCAGTCCTTATGAAAAAAAGGGTTGGTTTGTTTTCTTGTCTCTGGTTAGCAGTGGGCATTTCTTTTTTAGAGTTCATGGTGGTGTGTAATTCCAGTGTCCGAAATGCCAACTTCCTCCAGTAGCTAAGCTGTTTTCTGCTCTTGGAGCACGTGATTACAACTCAATAAAGGAGATGAACAACTTCTGGCTTAAATATTGGGCAGTTATGTTTCAGAGCAACCGTAACAGCTTTATAAATAATGGATATCTTACATACCTTGAAGGAGATGCTCCCCACACGACCGCATTAGCTAGATACTTTCATTCACCATTTGTATGAAGTGCTGGAAATGTTTCTTGTCTTCCACTGCTAAACATTCACTTGCCTTTGCGTATCTTTGTGTGCATCAGACAAGTTATAGAAGGAAAACGTGTATTGATAAAGTTGCCAGTTTGAACACAGATGTTTGAAATAAGAACTGCTGCCTTTCTCAGATGAGTGGCTGCCTGCGGAAGGGTGGCTTGCTGGGCTACAGTACCCTCCGCTTTGCAGGTGAGCTCTGCTCCCTCGTGCTGGGCACTCCACATGAACCCAGGCCCAATTACAGCTCGCTGGATGAGCTGGGACAAGTCGCTTCCCTCCTGCTGCCTCAGTTTCCCTCTGTATAAAAAGAAGCCGTGGTGGTGTGACTCTCTTTCTTAAGAGCTTTGGGACCTATGGAGAAAAACTGCTCCCCTGGAAATTATCATGATCCAATTATCGTGATCAAATAATGTTATGTTTAATAGCCGCTGTTCATACAATTCAGAAACTACAATGGCATCCCTGTATTTTGCAGTGGCCACTGAAATCTTTACGGCTAATCTGAAGAGGATGTTCTAAACCAGCTGGCTACCCCAGATAACTCTGTGCAGGTGCTGTATAGAGACATCTTCCGTATCGGGGGGGAAAAAAAAAAAAAGACATTAAAAAGAGTTACCTGAAGCCAGCGCTTTTCACAGCAATCCGAGACAGTTCTAACATTGAAATAGTTGTGATTTTTTAATGGAAGTAATAACCTACTTGCAGATAAGTATTTAGGGTAAATTTAGTCTGTATTTGCTTCAGGTAGACTTGTACAGTGAGCATTGTACCTCAAGTTCATGAAAATGTTTTATTAAGCTGGTTAGCTTAATAGAATTTATGAAAAAACTTTCATTAGTGTAGCCACTGGTCTTAATATTTCAGCCCTCCCCTTTCTCCCAGGCAGACTGCAGGGAACCCTGCTACAACATGCCCATCCCTTCCCTCTCTTTTGCTAGAGAGGAGTTGAGTCCCATGGAATTTGAGCTCATTTGTCACGTTCTGATGCTGCATCTTCCCAGGCTGCTTTCCGTGCCCTATTTTACTTCGACATCTTTCTTCATTTGCATTCTCCTCCTTGGCGTTTCTTACACACCCTCAGGTATCATTTCCTTACGTTTCCTGAAGGCCTCCCACCGCTTTTCCAGCAGCATGCTGTCCGTTCATTCGGATCCGTTCTTAAAACTAACCTCTTCCAGGAAATTCTTCCTCCTCTGCTGTCACTGATAATCTCTCCCACATCCTCTTTTATCATTTTTTCTATGCCCCGTTTTCTGTTTGTCTCTCAGAGTTTCTGCAAGGCAGGGCGTGTGTCTGCTCCGGTTGTTCTTTACCATCTATACTTTAAATACATGCTGTGAAATACTGCTCATATTGGAACCTTGAAAAAGAGACCTTTGAGCCTTTATAAATGTTCACCAATACACTTCCGATGCTTTACAACATCCTAATTCAAAGTGTACAAGAGGCAGAGAGACTGGTTGAGCATCAGCTTATCTGGCTGGTGTAGGTCGTGGGTAAAACCCTGGTTCCCGTATAGCAGTGCGGTCCGATAGCTACTCCTCTACGTAATAATAAATATTATGAAAAAAACAGCCGCTACTGTTTAGGGAATGAAGTGAACTAGAAAGTTTGATTCTGTAATTTTAAACTATGAGACATGTTTAATAGATGAGCTGAATTTGTGTTTGGCTTTGGAAGCATGGTGCGTCCAACTCTAGGTGCGCGTCTGTGTGTACATGTAAATTGCGTATCCGTCTTTATCTCTTCATATATGTACAGTGTGTTTATGTGCACATGCTATGCATGAAAATACTAAAGTAACGCGACCAGATTTTAATTTTGCGTGAGCGTGCTATGAAGTAAGAACTCACTCGTGTTATGCTACAGTAAAAGTGGTAATAAAAGGACTGGATTTGAGGCCCGTAGCTAAATGGTTAGTTACACATAAACATGTACACGTATTTGAGAGCAAAGGAGAGATATGTGGAAGATAAAAGAGAACAAATGGACAACTTATAATTACATGTATTTTAGTTCATCTGGTATCCAGATGATCATCCTTGATTCTGACGGTTTTGACAAATCAGTTTATTAGAACTGTAAATGTAACCCAGAACCACACAGTAGGCAAGGGAACACTGATTTTGGGGTTGGTTTGGGGTTGGTTTTTTTCATATTATGTTCAGTCATTTCATTATTGGAGGTAAATACTGCTTGTACTTAGAAAGACAACAGCTGGTCTCATATGAGAAGGCAATCCACAGATTAACTTGCCAAATGTATTACCAGTTCATTTCACGAGACTGAGAACCTAAGGGTATTTTAATAGTTTTGACCTTGATCAGGCAAGAAAAAAAAACGCCCTCATTCTCAAGTTGAACCTGCGCCTTAAGTACAGACCTGGTCTAGCGCAGCGTAAAGCGTGCCCTGGCAGCTCCTGCGGCCTCCCTGCGAAGCAGGCTGAGGGCTGAGGACTTTATAAAAGAACCGGGTCAAATCCTGTGTCAGAAGGTGTGGCTGTGATTCTCCGGTTTGCCCGGGAGAAGAGATGCTTTGATTACTACTTTTGCTGCTTTCAGAGCTGCTTGCGTAGAGCAGCCGTGTAAGGGTTGTTACTGTGCAGATTTGCATTTGAGCAAGGAGGGGCTTTTAGTCATGTGTCTGCATGTCTGATTTGGCTTTAATGTAGATTTTTACATTAAAACAATTGGTTTTCTTCAAGTTGAAAGGCCAGACGTGTGCAGCCTCTTCACTGTCCCCCAGAGCCATTCCTCCTGCCATTTGCAGACCTTGCTGTCTGCCGGCTCGTGGCCAAACTTTGTGCACGGTGCTGCACACTCCGGATGCAAAGTGCGTTATAAAGAGCAGCTGCAGAGATAGGTGCATATCCAGCTGTGGGGAAAGAGGCTTTGGTGGAAATGAAATCGTGGTAGGTCTTCCAAAGAGAGACTATTTTTTAATGGACTTTTCCCTGTAACATTTTTTTGTTCCATGGGAGTCTTCCTCCGAGGAAGGCAGGGTGCTGGACCCTGCGGCCCTTCAGGGCGGTGGGACCATGTCCCGGCACTCCTGGCTCTCCCCAAGCAGCCACTCCTGACGGGTTTCTCTGTCACCTCCCTGGGGACTTCTCGCACCCAAACTTGTTGAAAATGGGGCAACGTCAGGCTTGTTCAGTAGGTTAAACTTGCTTTTTGGAGCTCATCCAGGTGCAGACCCTTGAATCGAGGTCTCCAGTGTCTGCACGTATACATGGGCCCGACTATCTGCTTTCCTTCAGAAAGAGTTACGAGTGCTAAGGATTTAAGGGTGGGACTTCTGCAAGCTCTTGACATTGGCCTAATTCAGTTTCCTTTGAAGTTGAGGGAGCTTTACCGTTGATTCCGTTGCAAGCGAAGCACGGCAGACGCCAAGTGCTTTCCAAGCTCCTGGCGCAGAGAAAAAAGGGGTTGAGCTTCCCTGTCCTATTGAGAGCTGCGTGCTCTCATCCAAGGGGCCACCTGGTAAAACCACTTCTCCGCTCCCACTTCCGAGTCTCTCCTCTACTTTCTCCTCCCTTGCTTCCTTCTGCGTGCAGCGCCGCGACCAGGCATGAGCGCAAGCAGGTGAAGTGGCAAAACCTGGAAGACGCCAGCCCGTCCTGACAGTGGCAGAAGCCTTAACACAGATTTTGTGTCGCAACTTCTCTGTCTCATTTCTCAATTAGATCTTTTTCAGAGTCTCACAATCACTTATCGTTACTTCTCTGTAGGAACTCTTAGAAAGAATCGAGTTCTGCGACGTGGGATGGCCAACAACGCTGTAATGCTTTTTCCGTAAAATCTACATCTTATTTCACAGTCCTATGACTGCTTTTAAATATAGCTTCTCCCTACATCTCCAAAATCCCTTCCCCTGCTCCGTGATCTTTGAAGTGAGATAAACCAGACAAATACCAGGATTTTTTTTTTACTTTTTTTATAACATTTACCAGATTAGCAAATAGGGATTTACTTTGCGCTTCCCTTCTACTGTGCTGTTTCTATACGAGATAAGTAAAACTGTATTATACGCAGCTCCCTCGTCTGCTAAGCATTGTGTCAAGCTATCGGTTCCTGCAGAGGAAGAACAGATCCTTGAACTTGAATCTCTGCAACAGAACTCCTTCCATTTGCCCTGTAAACCAGTTTGTAATTGCCAGATCTACGAATTATGTCTTCAGATGACAATATCCATATCAATATGTATATATAATTTCTTCTCGTGTAACTGAGACGTTGTCTATGTCCATGGCGCGCTGCATGACTCTGCCATGCAGACTAGATCCTGCCATCGTTGATTCTACAAGTAGTCCTTTTTTTACCTAAAGTTCAATCGATTATCATCAGATTAAATCACAGTTTAAAGATACAACTTTTAGATTCTTTCACTTAAACTTTACTTTGGTTGCTGAGCTGTATTTCTGCAATACTACAGCCTACCTGCAGCCTCTTCAGGAATCACTGTTTACTAGATTGGCCTGATCCTCTAGTTCTAGTATGGATGAAATGTGCTCTGGGGATTGAGGATGGATGGTTGGAACAGGGGGCTTGTACGGTCCCAAAAGAAATGCAGTGTTGTGATATTCTGCTGTTGGATTCAGTAAACACGTGGTTTGGTTTGGTTTGGGGTTTTGGGGGGCGGAGCAGGGATGGGGAAGAATAATTAGACTACACAGAAAATCCTAGATTTCCATTTAGTACCATTTCAATTAAAAACAGAGGCTCTTTATTCCGTTATTTCCTTGGGTTTAGAATAATTCAGAATCTAATTTTACTGAATGTTTAGGCTTCGTTTGATATTCAGAAGGCAAGAGTAGTTTCCTTATCGCTTTGTTCTCCGTGTTTACTTTTTTGTAGTAACACAGATTCATATTTCATAAGAATTTTGGAGTGATTTAAGCATCCATTAATGTCCACTTCAACATGTTTTTTCTAGTTTTGACATGTAATTTCCTGAACACACTGATGCTTCCCACCCTCATATTCTTAAGGCAAATGTTGTTCCACCAACACCAATTTTCTTACTTGTTCACTAAATTTTCTTCATTGATTCTGCAAGTTGGCAGTGAAGAAAAAGTTGAGTTTCCATTATCAGCTCAGATCAATAAATCTGAAGGAGGAAAAAAGAGGAAACCTCAACTCAGGGGCGTCCCAGTCAGCAAACATTTACTGATAAAGAAAACACTCGTATATCTGACACGTCATCAGCTCCCAGTGTTTGCTTACGCCCCAAGTGCTTGTCGCTACAAGAAGAAACTTACTGCTACCGGAGCTGGCTTTGCACGGTCCCTCCGAGAGTTGCTTTTGGTCAGAGCTTTGGTTATGAACCACCGAGTGAAGTACGGTGGAGATGGCTGTTTTCAAGGAATCTTCCCCAAAAGATGGGTGACTTCAAGGGACGTTTTCAGAAACCCACCAAAATTGCACTCAGTTGATGGTGGGAATTAAAGAGCACTTCTTGGTTTGTTTTTGTACTGAAGTGTTGTATGAACTTTGCTATCGTGGTGGATGAGATACAGAAACATTGTTTTATAGTTGCTGTGGCTCATGGTTTTTTGGCCTTGAGACCACAACTGGATTGGTATTTATTGTTGTCATTGGAATTAGACGATAATTAAAAAAAAAATAAATCTGAAGATAAATTGATACTGATAAGAGCAGGGAATAATGCAGGCAAAGAATTAACCTCATACTGAGGGAGTCATGCAGTAATGCTTTTTGGTTAGTGCTGTGTCCTGGTTATATTTCAGATAAGCTCTTAGTCTTATGAGCTGGAAAATCTTGAAACAAATACAGCAGATTCAGTTGTGGTACCTCCACTGAGGAACATTATCCACACGAGAAGTCCTAAGGGGACGCACAAAGTCGCTCAAATGCTTTGGGCTTGGATTTAAACATACTTGCACTGCAAGTATCTGGAAATAAATGAAAACTTTGTTTATTTTGCAATGTGTTACTTACTTTAATTATTCAGTAGACCTCTGGCAACTACCTGATTTATCTTCTCTTTGTCTTGCTGCTGTAGCATTTGATTTGAAATGTGATGATCAGTTGTTGGAGTGACACCTATGCAGGGTAATTCCTTTTCCCACAAGGATGTCCGTTCTATATGGCTATGTAGCGTCACACGGGTATGGTTCTTCTTTCTTGTTAATGCCTTAAAGATCACGGTAAATATATAGGTTGGTATCTGTGTGGAGGGGTTCTTTGCAACAGAGTTTAAACCCGTCTCGGTTTCTCTTGGGACTGAACAATGTTTAATGCTGTTATTTTAGAGAGAGCCTGAGCATGTCATAGGCAACTCTACAAATGATGTTATACCCTAAGCAGGGATTTGAGCTATAAATCTGCACAATGTGAAGAAGCACTTAGACCAGGCAGATGGCTTACATGCCATGCTAGGAGGTACAAGGTTTGCAAACAGTTCCTTGAAATGAAGACCAGCACAGCTATGAATCTTAGCAGAGTTGCTCTGAAGGGTTTACCTACCTCAGTTTCCCTCGTTTTAATTAGATTTTGTAATGTACAGTAGATTAGAGCTTCACAGAACAAACTGGGTGAAAGTCGAGATCTTCCCTCAGAAGATTGGTGACCTTCAATACAGTGATATCCCTAATGTTTGCTCATTATTTTTGCAGGCAAATAGAGATTTAGCTTTGTTTATCTGTGGGATTAGTTGTTGGGATTGGCTTTGAAGCTCTCAGGATTATATTACGATGCTTGTGCACGACACTTTAGGAAATCTTTGCATTCCTGTGAGTATTATAAACAGTGCTCATCTGTATGGTAAAAAGAGTTAAATGGGAGCCATGCAAGCGGCAGCCGAAGCTCCCTGAAGTCCCTATATCTCCGTCAGGGACTGCAACAGGGTAAAACGAGCTATTCTCCCTGCCTGGAGGTGCGGGTCGGCACCTGATCCACCACTTCATCCCGTGTCGGTTCAGCCCCCGGGTTTCCCCCCCGGCGCAGCAGTGAGGGTGCCCGGGGCGTAGGCGGGAGGACCACGTCATCTCTATTGCCCCATAGCAGCGAGGGTGAGACCACCAACGAATTCCTTGTAGGCCACGGTAGTCACAGATGGTAACTACTTTCAATCATGACGAACTGGGCTGGATTTAAGCTAGTGATTTAGAGCTGGAAGTCTCTGTATCCTATTCCCATGAGCCCTCAAGTACTCGGGGCACACCTCATTAGTTTGATGGGCGAGAGAGAGAGTTTTGATTCTCAGTGTTTGCCAAATGACTGCCCTTTTTGTCTGCTTCACTTTCTCCAAGGACTCCCTCTGATAAATCTCCGTCCAATTTAAGATTAGGCTGTTAATTGAAAAAGGGGTCATTTCAATTTTTAAAGTCTGCTTCACGCTCGGCCCCTGGACGGTGTTGAAACTAGTTAAAGCTCTTTCTAATCTGGACTCCAGGTGAGGGCTCTTGCCTGTGGATGTGCTTTGCTGCCTGTCCGGGCGGCTCCAGCTGTTCCGGCATTGGGACCGTGTAAGGAACCAGATGGGGAGGTGCTGGGAGCTTTTTGGGCTGGCTGGACGTGATGTGCGGGGCCATCGTGGCCCAGGCATTTATCAGTCATTTCAGTGAGTGGGCTGCAGAGGCTCTCTTGCTCTCCGGTCAACTGAGTTTTACCACTGGATACAAATATACTCGCTGGAAATTGAAATAACGATCACATCCTGTCTGAATTTCTATTTCTGATGATATCATTTCTATTTCTGATGTACTCTGAGGAGGGACTCTTTCCTGGAGACCTGAGTGCCTTCCTGAGCACGACTTAGTGAAGCACTGAATGACGTTCCCAAACTTGAGCAGCCCTTAGTACATTGAAACCGGAGCTGTTTGAGCTGTACTCAAAATTCGGGCCAGAACCCAAAATGATTTTGAGCATATTGAGTGCTGCGCACTTAAATCACCTGTTCTAGAAGTTAATGCAGCAATAAAAAAAAAAAGGTTAACGTAGAAATAAGGATATCTATTTGACAATAATACAAAAAAAAAAAAAAGCCTGCTTTTTAACATTTTAAGGGGGAGATGTTAAGTTCAGCAATTTATTAACCAATAGCGTCCTAATGGGTTCTCTTTTTTTTTTTTCTTATCTTCATTTTTGCATTTTAGTGTTTATTCCCTTTTCCTTATTTGGGTTATAGCATCTCATTTTTTCTGTCCTTTCCTCTAGGAATAATGAAAACCAAAAATACCACACAGTAATGAGAAACAATAGTGTACAAAGATTAACGTCACAAACCCATCACTGACCTCAATAACATTTCACAACATTTAGTTTTCATTACAGTGAAATGTTACTGCGTACTTTTTACATGAACTTCTGAAGAAAAATATATGATAGGGCTTTCCAAAAATACACATATGTTGGGAAATAAGACTTTTAAATCAAGAGTTTTACACGTACACTGATCACATTTGACGAATCAGATGTATGGTATTAATTATTTTGAACACACAGCAAACTGTCTTAAACGTTTAGAAAACAAAGATTTTCTGCTTTGCTGATACAGACACGTGTCATGCATTCTTCAAAAGGTGCATTCTGACTTTTAGTGCTATTTGCTATCTTTGGATGATGAAAGAACATTCAATTTTTAAATTGTATTTGTAAAAAGTATTGCTTGGCATAGAGTTTAGGAAAGAACATTTAGAACAGGTTGATCTGTAACACCACAAGCAGTCTGTTTTCTATCAATGATTCCTAGCCAGCTTATTAAACAGATTTATACAATGAAAGAATCTAATAACAAAAACATTCACCTCCTTTATTACTTGGCATTATTTATGGCTCTTGCTTTTTTTTTAGCTACCTTTTTATATATCAGAATCTGCCAACATTGTATTTATAAAGTTTATGTACTAGCAGCATTTGTTGGGCAGGGATTTGGGTTATTTTATGTTTCTTTCCTCCTACACTTATTATTGCTAAATCTATATACAAATGCCTGTAAAGATTTTTAAAAAGACAGAAAAAAAACCAACCCAATTGTGGAGAAATGGAATGTTTAAAAAAAAATAATTAATTCTGGAGGAATGGAATTTTTAATGTACTTACATTTTAGCTATTCTTTCAATAATAATAAAAAATAATAGTGCTTATGACAGAGCCTATTCCAAGGCTTACTGTGTCCGTCAAAGTCGTCCGTGTTGAATCATAGATCAGGAAGTGTTTACGCGCTGCGAAATCAAAAGTTCCTCCTATGACTTTCAATTCAAATCTCTAAATATCTATAATTACTATCCAAAGAACAACTCTGTCTTCAAGAGCTCCTTCCTTCCTTTCCTCCTTCCTTCCTTCTGTCTGTCTGTCTTAAGGCGACTGTGCTACAATGGCGCGTTTGTCATCGTGAGATGGAGAGTTAATGGGAGCCATTGAGCTTGCTCCCACTCGGCTCCGAGTGCCAGCTCTTGGCTTGTCCATTGAGTCAGGGTTGGGCCTGGCACAGATATAGCCGTGAAACTAAACTCTAGTCTCCCTTTCCTATAGATTGTTCTTTCCTGGCAAGCCAGACCCACGGCTTCAAAAATGGCCAGGGCAACCTCTCTCAATGGGCCTGCTCAGGGACATAACCACCTGGCATTAAAACAACTTTTTTTCTGGAAGGCTGCTGCTTTCTTTGATGCTCCTCTGTGTGCACAAGACAGTCCTTCTTCGCTGAAGTTAGAGATGCCTCGAGATGCCTTTTCTGCATTCAGAGGGAGAAGTAAAGCATCATATCTGAAACAGGGACTGGAGGTCTTATCGCAGCATTGGACTCCCAGTCCCTGTCAGCAAACTGAGCAAAGGAAGGACGGAAGGTCGGTGGTTTCTCCAGCCTGCAGCACCCCTGGCGAAAGGGAAACCGTTAAACCCTTGGAGATCCACACACAGGGAGCCACTGGTTTCCCCATGCGAACAACAGCAGTAAACTGTTAAAATAAATAAAGAGCGAGATGTCGAAAGAGGGGAAGTTTTGTATTGAATTCTCTTGATTGCAAATTGCAGCGCCCGATGATCCGTGCTTCCCGCAGAGCCGGGCTGCTCGGGGCGTCAGCTGGGCCAGGCGAGTCTTTTTCCCCCGCTCCCACCTGAAGCTTTGTTGGGTTATAAACGATCCGTCCAGGAGCAGACGCTCTGATACTGGCTCTCGGTTTGCTTTTGTCTCGCCCTCCCAGAAACGTTCCCCCTTGAATGCCCATGCTCCAGCTATTTCAGAAGAAAACCTTTATTTTTTTTCCACTGAGGTTAACCAAGCCTCCTTCTGTTTTGCTGTGCTCAGCAGTTAAGGCCAAAGTTTACAAGAAAGGTAATTACAGTCTTACTTTTAATTGTAATTAACTATGAGTAAAGAATCAAAATAATCCAGCTACTCTTTTGCTGAACCAAAGCATTCTATATAATGTGACAAAGAAAATGGCTTGCCCTTCAGCCATTAATTTTAGCAGCTCTGTTATTCTTAAATTACATAAACCTGTGGTGTCAGAGGGGAAAGAATATGAATCAGCTCGGATATTTTATTGGAATATGTTGCCCGTGGTTGTGTCGGAATTTGCAGTGTTTTTGAAGCACTTCAGATTATGATAAAGTAGAAACACGTAATTAAGAAAATCAGGAACTCCAAATAAAGAGGTCACGAGTGAAAAATGTTGGTAATGAATTACAAGCGTCTCTGGGTTCCTAAGATCCGTACCTAAACTTAGTCTTTTGAAGGGAGTCTTTACCTTTTATTGCAAAAGACGCTGGAGGAGTGCGAGCGTGGCGAGGAAGCTGAGCACGAGGCTGGTGTAGGGGGCAATGCTGCCGTAAGGAGACATTAGTTGCCTGCAAATGGTAGGAGAGACGCATATGCGTGTATATGTAGATGCATGATCAACGTAAGATGAAGATGGGAGACATTTTAACTCTCTTATTCCTAACCGTATTCATTGATTATGACCCAGAACCAAATTCTGAGTGTTTGCCCCTGATTGTGACAAATGCTGCTCTTTCTGAACCTTTGATTTAACTGAATTGAACTCCTGTTTTCTTACCTGACATTTGCCTATGCTGTGGTCACTTTCCTTGTGTACGTGGTAGACAACCAGTCCCAAGGGAACCAAGGAAGTATGCAGATCAATGGCACCATTGGTGACGATGAAAGAAGTTGAACCGATTCTTGAAAACGCAGCAAAATGTCAAGATATCCATGTTTCAAGCCTGTACCAAGGCGGATTTTACTTGTGCTGCTGGCACTCTCCGAGCCAGAAATCCAAGCTGACACGGACCTTGGCAGCACTATTAGGGTGATCTTCATTTAAAGATGAACTATTCTTGAACAATTTCTCCACTGTGTCTGACACAAACAGGCTTTTCTTCAACACCAGACGTGCACGTCTTCTTGCTCCAACTATTTTTTTCTTGAACAAACATATGTATTGTAGCCAATGCAAGGAAAATCCCACTCACTATTTATGTTTGAGTTCCCTATGTCCTGTTAACAATATCCCAGTGTACTCATGGCGGTATAGCGTCTTGATCCAGATCCAGCACAGTTTTCCTGGATTCCCCTTTGGAGACTGAAGTCCCACAAAGCAATTGGTCTTATTTAGTGACCTTCCGTCCCAGAGGCTCTATTTTTTGGGCACTGAAATAGTTTCCTGTCCCTTTTTACAATTTCTGCTAAGTAGAGAGCACCTCGTACTGTGAATCTGAACTAAGAATATTTACCAGGACTGGCAACGCAGCCTGCAACGTCTGAAACGCCGTTACGCTTAAAGATGTTATCTGCTGTCCTATGCATCTTCTACACATATAGAGGTCTCATTTTGGTGATGCCATTGGCCACCAAGAATTATGATATGTACTCTGAATGTACTCGGAGCAGCATATAGCTCTCAACGGGCAAAAGCTTTCTGTAGGAAAAGGACCCTGGCGCTGGTGCATTTCTTTCGAGGCTGCTCTCCCTTGTTGCAATATATAGATGCAGACAGAGAAACAAATATATTTGGGTATGGTATCTATTTGGTATATATGTTTGGTATATATAGCGTGAGCGTGTGCATATTAGCGTTAAAAGCCACCGACGGATTTGTTGAGTGATTTCTGTAAGTAATGATGTGGAAAAATAACAGAATAGTGACTGTTCATCCCTCAGACAGGCTTACAGGTGAGAGAAGCCGTAGCACGGCGCTCGCAGGACTGCCGCGGCCTGTCCCCTCAGAGAGCAGCTATATTTGGCCCAGCGTAAAGCCTGCAAAAACAAACCAGTGATTTGACTGAAGAGATTTTGGAAAAGAGCAAAACAGGACGGGAAACAGCGCTTGATAGAATCATTACATTAAAAAGCTGTACCTGAGCCTGAAGTCTAACAATTCGGCACTGCCAGTTAGAATTACCTGCTCTCTTTTTAATATGTTTTGCTATTTTAGATCACCGGATAGCCCAATACGTCAAAACAGTAGTGTAAAGAATTCTCTTGCCCCGCTGTATACGTTCAGACTCCATTGACATTTGGCAGCCGAAGCCCTGAATGGAAAACTAAGCCTTCTCGCCGGCTGGCGTCGGATTCCTTGTGGTTACTCTTTGTTTTTGTGGACACAGAGATTTAGATGTCTGCAGTCCCTTGAAAACCAGCAAGATGTCTGCTAGCTGACTGGTTTCGATTCATTCCGACACCGCGAAACACGCCCCTTCATTTCACCTCTTTGTCCGCAGCAGAAGAGCTTGGATGCCCTGCAAAAGGTTTGATGACACGGTCAAAATGTTTTCACTTGAATGCAGCCCGGTGGCGACCCCGCAATGAAGGCAGTGGGAAGGAGCCATGCAAAGATCAGACGCCAGTAAAGCCAGCAGTTAACCTCTCCGGCCTGACTTTAAGGCGCGCTCTGCCGAAGAATTTGTAGCTGTATTTTAGCACCTAATGCTAAGAGATCTGCAACTAAAACCTTTCTTGGTTAACGTTTCCCAATTTATCTTCCTTAGCTTTTTTTTTTTTTCCCCTTTCCCCCCCCCTTTTCCTTTTTTTTTTTCCTTTTTTTCATTTTTCTTTTTTTCTTTCTTCTTAAGTATAAAGGACAGTTAGTTGCTTTCTTCTTTGATATAAATAAATACAGCTTTTGGTATAAATAATACGTTTGGTATAAATAAATACAAATAAATAAATTTGTACCAATTTTAAAGAATGTAACGTTACGGACTATCATTGCGTAACATTTATTTTAGTATATGTTACTGCAGATTTATTTTGGGATGAAGTCTGACTGTTTCTGTTAGCTTAGCTTTGGACAGCTGAATTTAAAAGCTACCGTCAGCTCAGTAAGTTTTCTGTCCTGTCAATGTCAGCCATTGATTTATCCAAAAAGTCGTATTGTTTGTAACGGAGACATTAAATCATAAAACAACTTTCATTGTATTCTGTGCTCAGATAGGCAAAAACATTTCCTAACTGTTAAACCAGCTGGTCTAATCTTTAATGACTTTGGTTCAGTGGCCAAATCTACTTCTTTGTGCTGCTATAATGCAACATTAGATTAGTTACTGTCTCTGAAATTGCTGTCAGTCAGGCTCTGTTTATGAAGGATCATGGTATTTTTCATAAATCATTTTTTTTCTTCTTTTACCGTTTAAAGGATAATAGTACTGTAGCTTTGCAATTGTTTTATGAGGCAGTAATCTTGTTCCTATGAGGATAAACCATGAGGCCAAAGGCAGCGCTTATCTCCAGAGAAGCCAGTTATTGCCGCGGAAATCACTACAAAACATCAATTATCACGACTGCAGCGCAGGTTTTAGCCCTCTGAAATATCAAAAGGCAAAGACAAGATTTTGTGTCAAAAATAGTCCATACGATGGGGCCCGTGAAACCGAAATGCAGGGTTTGTGGGATCCTTTTGCAATTAGTTGACAGTCTTCTGAGGTACGTTCGCTTGAAAACCCAAGGCCAAAACCCTCAAATACACAGCCAGGCACAGGACCGGCGCGGGTCGGGTGCCGCAGCCTGCGGTCGGCTCCACTCGCGACGCCAGCGGCAGGCTCCGGCGAAGTGTCGTGCTTGTGCCCACAAGAACATCCCATTCCTGTAAAACCACATGGAGAATTTCTGGGTCGCTCTTAGCGCCGTCGTTGTGTCTTTCATTCAGGCTGCAGGAGGAGGATTTCCCAGCTGCGCTCCAGGCTGACGCAGCGCTGTACCCGGAGCAGCGGCACCTTGGGAGCTCGTTGCCTTTAGGAAGATGTTAAGTTAAAAACGTTTTTAGGCCTTCCTGCATTTCAGACCAGTCGGAGGAAAGCAGCTCACAGCAATGATCACGGCACTAAGTCCAAGCGTTGCCGAACGTGAGCGGTGCCGGGCGCGCTTCCCGCGAAGGTCCATGTCGCACACGCTGGCATGAAAGTAACGTAGCACCTAACCGGCAAACTGGTAAACATCCTGCATTGATGCACTCTTGTCCTTAAGAGGTTTATTCAATTAACAGTTTAAACTTTCATTATATTTTGCCATTTGGTGAAGAGGATTCTTACGCATTTAATAGTTTTATGCATTTACCCATTAGTCCTTTAAGTGGGCTCGCTTGGACGAGCTCTGCCATTTTCCCAGCGGCGGGGCGGGAGCCCGGGGAGCCGGGGCAGGCAGAGCAGACAGTGATACATGACACGTGTCACGGCCGTTTGTATCTCCCTGACCTCCTCAATCCATCTCTCTGAAGGTTGCCGTGCATTAATCCTGCGGCAGCTGCTGGTGCAACCGCTTCTAGGTACTGGGGCAGGTAGCCAAGAGTTCAGGTAGCCTCTTTGCACACCGAGCTGTAGAAGAGCCCAGATTGGCAGGTTATTTTCATCAAAACAGAAACTTAGAAGAAAATGACATATGTTCTTTAACCTAAGGACTGCTGATCACTTTAAATACTTTAAATTAATCCAGCTTCATTTGTTAAAACTAGCATCATCTGCTTAACGACTAAGGGTACGCCGTTTTATGCTTAAAAACAGGCACCGCAACACATCTTTCAAATCTTACCCTGATGCTTTACGCAAGGTTGTCTAAAAACCATTTTACAGCAATATTAATACTATATGTTAGTCCTTCTTAAATTCCGACTACGCAGCGGTACACAGGTTTTGTTTCCTTACGTTGCAGATATTTCTGGCCCTGCTCTGTCCGTACAGAAGGCTGGGCAGGTCACAGGATTTATCCGCATCCAGTCTGCTTTACAGGGAGCTGAGGCTGAGGGCCGGAGGCTAGCCCACTCCTTTGCTTAATCTGCAGGTAAATTCAAGTTCTGAACGTGCAGATTCTTACCAGTATCAGAGGCTTCTCTAAGCCAGTTTTTCAGGTTTATTTGGCTTCTGATAATGGCCAAGAATGAAACATTTGCTGCCTCAGAAAGGAATTTTTGAAAAGTGAAATAAGCAATGGCCATGTAATTACAAAAATGTTCAGAAATGCAATAATAAATTGGATAGTTACTATTTCTTGTAGAAACCCCATGGAACAGTAACTCCTGCTGGAGGCAGTTATTTCGGACCCTGAGGAAGGACAGAACTACAGCTTATTTTATTTCTTGTACTGAAATAATCAGCATATCACATCATGAAAATAATGACTGCAAGGTCTCGGACCTTTGAACGGCTCTGTCCCCTTGCAAACAACCCTTAAATCTACGGGCACCAGTGAAAAGGCATTCCTGGTGCAGTGCCTTTAGAAATCACTTCCATTTGGGTTTAATAGAGCTGGAGTCGATTCCCTTAGGAACTGTTGCCACCCTTTATTTGCCGTTTATCTCTGGTATTGAGGCTGAAGTCAGAGAGAAGAAACAAATTTGCTAAAATGTGCCGATCGGTTTCTGTACTATATACAGGCAGTGAATAGTTGGTTTTGTCCCAGTTTTATAGGTGCTATTTGTTTATAAATTCTCTAGTAAGGTCGATGTCGACAGAGATGGTGGAGAACATTCAGCTGCCTTTAAAAATAATGAAAAATCTAGCAAAAATCACTTGCAGAGAGGACTTCTGCATATGCTCATCACTTCTAGTGCCTTCTCCTAGTAATAATCGGTATAATTATTCTACCTGTGTTAAATTGGGCAGGTTTAATTGATGTAATTTATGGGAACAAGAGTATTTGACTGAAACGCAGTTGATCTCTGTAAGGAGCAGCCAGCTGATGGGAAGGAGACGTTAAGTCAGCATTTTTGTATCAACAGGCTTGAAAGGATCTCCTGGGTCGTTTCAGAAATAAACCCAGCGGAATCATACCCTGCCTGCTCAAGCGGTTTCCTACCGAGGGAGAAAGGCACGGGCTTTCCTTTCAGATCTTGCGACGAAGCTACGCAAGGCGCTATATTCTATTTGCGATTCAGTCCACCAGAAAGGCACGGTTTCTGCAGTTTTAGTGGGGGATCTCATGGAAACGCTGAATATCGATTATCCGTAGGTCTGGTGACTTTTTCTTATTTCACTTGCCGGTCCGCTTACGGTAGAGCGCGATGCACGAAAACCCGTAAGTGCTGCACGCTGGAGCGCGCAGCTGTTTTCGTATTTCTTCCTCTTCTTTCTTACGTTGCCGTCGGTTCCCAACCTGCTTGCTGGAAGCGTTGCGTGCCGGCAGGTCGAGCTTCTCCGACCGCGTAACACGCCCTGACCATCGCGGCTGCAGAATGAGCGCCGTCGGGGCGTGCAGGGCTGCTTGGCCATCTCCGGGCTCCCGCCTGTGTTCCGCAAACAGAGCGGCTCGCCGTAGCCGTCTGCGCTCCCCGGCGAACAGCAGTGGTGTCCCGGGCGTTGCTTTGCAGCAGGCTCCTCTGCTGCGGATGTATTATTTTCAGCCAAATGTGACCACCTGCAAGTTTGTGCTGGTGTTAGCATTTTCATCTCCCATTATTCAAATCCAGCTGGCTTTCCTTTGAAGTTAGTTCCCTCCTGTTAAATGTTAACCGTAATTTCTCTTGGCCGAAGAAACAGATAGTGCATTCTTTCCTGTCTGTGTGATAATGGCCACAAGTGTGCTGGCTGCCTTCGGCCCGACCCACCGCTGCAGCTAGTTCCTCTCCTCGAGGAGGAATGTCGGCCCTCAGCTCTGCTGCAGGGAGTGGGTTTGTCCTGCCAAAAGCTCTGGGCCGAGCCTAGCCCCGAGGACTGTCTTTACACATCGGGTAACTCGTGTCTCCAAACCTCTCTTCCAAGACTGGCATGTGCTTAGGGTAGAGAAAAAAATTCCAGAAAATCACATCTAGGGGTAGATTTTGGACGTCCTCAGAGTTCAGGGGGGTTTTCTCAGATTCATGCAGGCTAATGTTTTGGTTTTTTCCAGCTGTACTAGCGTTTTTCTAAACATATTTCAGTGCTTATCCTTGCATTAAGCACAATAGCAATGGAGGGGGGAGACTTGTGACCATTTGAACTTGAAATCCCCCGAGAGCTTTTTATTCTAATAAAACAGCAAAATATTGGATACATGACACCCCTTACATCAAACTCTATCATATTAAGGAAACCTTAGAACTCTGGTCGGCAGTCTGGCCTGATACATTACAATTCATCTGGGATCGGTATAAGAAATAATTACATCTATTTATTTATTCCACTGTCAGAATGTTGACACTAGTTTTTCATATTGTCTCTGTCATGAAGAATCGTAATTAAATAACATGTCAAACGTATTGATCATACATTTATAAATTTGTTTGATATAGCATAGAGGCCTTTTGTTATTAGGAGATATCACAAGATTAAAATTAAAGTTTGCCAAGCCATGTACCTCATTCTACATAGGACTTTTTCCTCCTAATTAACCACAAAATTCTGATGGCTTGTCATTCCGATATTGCATAGAGTAATCTCTTCCTTTTTATTTCAAGTTTCAGTATGCCATTTCCCTTCGACCAAAATCTGGCTGGGTATGTACAATCATATTAGGCTATGAAATTACATACTTCGGTTGTATTTTTTCCATTTTTCTGTCCCAATTCCTCTACTTAAGAGGCACTGTCTTATCACAGAGAAGATCAGCTCGAGAAGGCCTTCCATTTTTGTGCTCTTTCTGCACAAAACAGAGAGCAGGAGCCTTGACCACCGTCATTCCTTCCTCTCTCTTCGTAGCTGCCTGCGGACCCAGCCCAGAGACGCGAGTAGATGCCAGTCGGTGTCAGTGGCCGTGAATCCGTGAACGTCTGTCGCAGCTCCAGCTCCTCACCACGGTCACACGTTTGGGAAAAACAGATTTTTAGGAAGGTGACAGGGACAAGAAAAATCAGTAACTTACATGCTTAAATGTGGTACTGTTTCTTCCACAGCAAATATAGTTTGCAAAGAATCATACTCTCTGTACATCCCACGTGCTACTTCAAAGGATAAAAAGATGTAAATAAATAGGCATTTGTTGTCCCTTTTTGATGTGTTTTCTCCCATTTTCTGTAAGAACATAAGCTAGGAAGGTTTTACTCAGATTTGGTGGCAGAACACATGCATTAAGATTAAGTTTCTTTTTAAAATTTGCATTCTTTGCTTTGTGTGTTTCCTAAATGGGGCAAGAGGGTTTCTTAGTATGTCTTAGTATTAAAATCTAAAGTAACAGACCTTCATTCTAATGAGCTTTGTAAATCTGACCTAAAAAGTGTCGCCTGGAGTCTTTGAAATGAGTTTCCTACAACTTCCTCTGATCTGATTGTGTGTTTTAGGGGAGGTTAAATGGGTTAAGATTCTTAGCTGTCCTAAAGCCATTGGAGTGATTCCTTATTAATCTTTTTCACCCCCTAAGACATCATCTACAGATCTAGGCGGATTTAGTACATAAGATAACATAGTCAGCCCTGCCATAACTATCCACGCAGCTTCTGAAAGGACAAAAGGGTGACAAAAATATGCAGAAACCCTTCCAAAGGTTCATGTTAACAATACTTTCCAGTCTTTCCCTCGCCTGTATTCAGCTCTTGCGTGTTGCATAAGACAAGTTTTATCATCATAGGATAATATCTCTGTAACTTGTGATCTAAAGTACAAAGAAGCTTGTTGTGCTCCGTGTCCTATGGCAAAACTTGTGAGCATAAGACGGTGTCTTCAATTAGCCCTGTTACCGCCGATAACCAAGAGCGTCTTGTTCCTGCAGCAAGGGTGCTCGGCGGCCGTGCCAGCGGCTCCTCCTCCCTGCCTGCTCCCAAACAGCTTTTCCTAGGAGCCTCCTCTCTGCTGCACCCGCGGTAAGGCTGCTAAGGTCTGGACAGAAGGGCTGTGCTGACAGCGAAACTTTCCAGAGCTTTAATCCAGGGAGAGAAATTTCCTTTTCACCAAATAAGTAACAAAAATAGGTAAAAATCCAGAGACGGCTGCATTCATCCGAGTGATTGATGCTTCTGTCTTAGGCATCCTTCGACATAACAGGACGGTGCAGGGCCTTTGCTTCTGATGGGAAGGTCATACAGTAGCGTTGCAATACTTTTATCATAAAGATGCTTTTTTTGGAAGAAAAAAAATCATCCAGTTATCCTTTGCCAGCAACCATATATTTTACATGATTCCTTTTTACCCCATTCAAGAGTTATATCTGCATGGAAGCAATGGTGTTTCCAGTTCCACCCTCTTCTGCTAGAGCTGATTTGCTCACAGTCATTTTCTGTGCTCACATGAAATGTGAGCGAGGTCTGTGGCCAGAGGATTTTTATATGGCTGCCAGAGCATAACAGCATTTGGGAACCTTAGGTGTTGTACAAATAATGGTAATATAATTTCAGGGATCAGCTGCCATTTAATCAATGTCAGGAGACTGTCAATTCCTTTCGTGATTTATGGTTGTGAAAATACAGAATGATTTGTAAAATAACAAGAAGCTAACTTGAACTGCATCTCCCTCTGAACAGGGTATTTTGAAAACACAGCAAACTGAAACACGAAACTATTTTGGAAGAATTTTCTCAGGTTTTTGAAGTGCTTGCCTTAGCATTGAGCTCCGTGTTGACATAAGTGTTCCTTAGTACTTTGCAGGTGCTACTGTAGTCTCATGGAGCTCTCAGGAACCCATTACAGTCTTTTGGCCTCAAAAAAAAGAAAAACACTTAAAAATAGCGAGTGGCTTCTTCAAAGCTGGAGCGCCCTGATAAGTAACCTAAGTGTATGGTTTTCCACGTGTTTTAACGCTTTCTGAAGTGTAAGAGCCCAGCCCCACAAACACTGCGGGGCCAGCGGGTCCCTGCAGTCGCCATCTCACCGGGGTAATCGCTCTGGCCTCGCTTCGATAATATACTTAAGCATATGCTTAACTTCTTCCATGCTAAGGAAAGCGTTTAAGCACGGTTCTTAAATCTCGGTGCCTCTAAATCAAGCATATCTTTAAAGTGCTCTTCTCAGCTGGCCGAATGGCCGGTGGCAAATCTTTCAAGGAAGGGCCGCTAAGAACTGAATATAGATAAAATATTGTATACCTAAACCAGGCAGTCCTGCACCCAGGCGTGAGAGCCGTGAGGGAGGTGGGATTCTGCGGAATCTTTCCTAGCTCGTCTGCAGATTCACCTGGGCCCCGGGCTGTATCATCTAGACTTTCTGCACTGGTTTGCCCGTCTCTGAAATGGGGCTCGTGATTTTGTTCTCTCGCTGCGCTGCAGATACTACAGGTCTCCATATTTATAAAATGGACTCAGGTCGCCAGGTCATCAGCAGCAACTTGTGCATATGCTTCTGTTTAGCTGCGTACATTATTGTATCTCGGAGATACAGCAGCAATGGGAGCACTTCTCAAAGGAGGTATTGCTGTCACTCTTCCTCTTTACCAGTATTTAAACCAGAAATTATTAAATTATACACATATTTGTATTTGAAGAGCCGTTAGACCTGTTTATGGTAAAAGCTGAAAAAGGTCACCCTTTTCTAGCAGCTGTGAAGCAAAAATTACGGCTTGCGTTGTGCTCTGCCCAATAAAGGCACCCTGCTTCCATAATTCCCCTTCTGGTACTTTTGACAGCAGCATGCCAGGGATTTTTGTCTGCATGGAGACCAGTTTTGGAGTCTGCAGAGATGTTTCAGGCAGAATCTGGGAGAGCTCAGGAATGCCTGCTTTATTAAAAAAGAAAAAAAAAAAAAAACCCACACTGGAGGCAGTTTAGGTATTTAGCCCCTGAAGCATTTTTTGTACCTCTTAATTACTTATAATCTGACTTTTCTTTCTAATTGAGGCTCCCAGCATCTGTCTAGCTACCAATACTCTTAACTACTAATTTACATTGCAGTTGGCACCTGACCTTACATGACACATGTAAGACTCTTAGACAGATAATCCTGGCTTCTTCTTGAGACTTATGTCGCCATGGAGGGGTCAGTGGTGTGAGACAGCACAGCTTGAGGTGCGAAGTGCTGCGGCGGCTCACACACTTTACCTAGCTGAGTCTGGGAATCCCTTAACAGGCTGATCCGGGCTTTTACACAGCCAGCCCTCCTGCTTTTGTCCTGGGCAGGCATTTCTCTGCCTGTCACTTACAGGCCTTAAAGCAGCATGTCTGTGTTGGTTAATTTGCAGACATCAGTAGACACATTTCACACTGAATTCCACCCTGTGGGGCCGTGTCTAATTGGACAAATTTGAGCAGCAGGCAGAAAAGCCACCACAGCATGGAGCAGTGATATATGGGCACAGGCAAAGGGTTGAAATCTTAAAGACACAGTTCCTCCGCTCGCCTGCCCGCGCCTGCCAGACCCCCAAATTTGAAGCAGGACTGCCCCGATGAGCAAGGTTTAACACCCGACAGCATCACCTTGGTGCTCGGGGCTTTTCCGGAGCGGGCACGGTTCTCTCTGCGCGTTCATTCCGGTAACGAAGCTCGCTCTGAAGGAGCGGGAAAGTGTGTGCAACGTCGCAGCGGGGTACAGGAACGTTTAGTCCAGCCTGAACCCCTGAAATTAAAGGCTTGTTCGGCTTTAAACTGGCACAGCTGCGATCCACATTAGCGTTTCGTTTGGGGGAATTTCCCGCGGCATTGCAGCGGGCAGGGTGAAGCGGGGAGGAACTGTTATTAGCAAAAAGAAAGGGAAAAAAAAAAAAAAAAAAGAATTTCAGAACCTTGGCAATAAAAGCGAGTTGAAGGGTTGTTTCTGGTCATAGATGTTTCTTTTCCATTTTATGTTGCTTAAGCGTAATAAATGTCAGATGGCTCGAGTAGCATGTTTTATTAAAATAAGTGAATTTGGAGTTCATGAAAGAGCGCTGCATTGATAGCGTTGCACGCAGGATGGCTTTGTTTGCGCGGGGAGCAGGTAGGGGGGTCCAGTCCGCCCCTCACCCGAGGCTGCAGGGACCGTTTTTGGAAGGGAGAAGTAGCCTGAAATCCTATTTCCGCGTAGCTGCTCTGGTTTTGGTGTCTCTGCTGAGATCACAGACAAAAGTGCCGTCTAATGACAACTGCGAAAAGCCTTTGGGAAGGCAAAATTGAAGAATATTATGTGGTTTGGTCGGTTGGTATTTTGGATGCTTTTGTTAAGTGGGTTGAGACTCTAACTTGATTTTCATAAATTGCAGAAGGGCCACCAGAAGATGATGATTTTCCATTGTTGCTTCTCTGCTGCTCTGGTGCAGCTCAGCAAAAAATGGTCCCGGTGAGAAATCCAGCTCCCGAGTGTCTTGTTTTGAAGTTCATCAAAGTAATTTGTGAAATATCACCCCCACCACCCCCCCCCAGTATAATTGTTTCTTAGAATGCATTTAAATTAGTGACATTTTGATCTATTACGGGTTCTTCACTTGGGTTTTCTTTTTTTAAATGCCTTTGAGAAACACCGCTCCATGTTCTGATTTCTCACAAGGGTAGTTCTGAAAGGGACCTTATTAAGCACAAAAGCAAAGTGTTGAAACAGCTCCCCAAAGGATGGCTTTGGTGACAAGTGCTTATGTTTTGCATCAGTCAGACCGTTGTGTCGTGAGTCTGAACCTGGACCGAAAATCCTCTGCCTGACTCTGAGAGCGCAGGGAGCTTGTTGGGTGCAACAAGCCGCTCCAGAAAGAAAGCCTAGGGAAAAGAAGAAGGAAAAAAAGTGGCTTTGGAAGGATCTGGCCAGTTTTATGTTAATGCTGTAATATATTGATGCTTGGTGATTTAAAGACACACGAGCGGAGCAATCCACAGGGCTGCTGCAGCAACGCGGTGCTCAGCAGCGAGGGGAGGCTCCTCTGCTCTGCTGCCACCTCTCTTGCTGCCCCAAAATGCCAAATTATGTGGATGCCACGGAAAGGTCTCTGCCAAATGGCATGGGAGTGATGGCTTCCACTGGTAGAAACAGTAATTATTGTTTTTTCTCTGTGATTGATGTCTGTTTATATTTAATGTAGTCACTAGACGAAAATGAAAGTCTTTGGTTAATCAGATAGAGTTTTAGAAATCAAATTTACATCATTCATGTGGATATGGGTGAATTTCCTTCTCTCCTTGCAACCTGTTCCTTCAGTCCTGTAGTTTAGATCCTGAGGGTTTGCTTTGCTTAACTTTTTCCAAATTGAAATGAAAAGCAGCTTACTTTAACGTTAATCACGGGAGCACTGTGGATTTTTCCCTCTCCCAGTCACTGAAAACAAGCCCTAGGCCCAGCAGTACTGAAAACTTCTGTGAAGTTGAAAGCATGAGATTTAATGCCTTGTAACTTTAATCTGTCTCTATAATAAATTATTTATGCAGAATGTGTCAAAAACACATATGTTGCAAAGCAGTAAAACTTGCCGCCATGGCGGGTGAAGGCAGGGGAGGTCACGCCGATGCCCACCGGCATCCCGGGCGGGTGGCAGAGACATTAGCTGTCATTCAGGGTCTCCTTTCTGGTCACATTCCTGCTTTTCCTACGGGACCGGTGCTGTTTCCCATCACAGCTGATGGGAGTCTTCCAGTGGAAGCCTGCTCAATCCCTTAGAAATACCACGACACCTATAAATACTAGAACGTCTTTAAAAACACATTAAGCGTTAGGCCAACAGCTACCAGGGTACGAACAAGAAGGCTGAAAAAAAGGAGGCTAATAAATTTTCAAGGGCTAGTTTTCACGCTGATGGAGAAAGGCATGGGAGCGGCGAGGAGGAAGAGTCCTGCCGGGTAGGAGCCCGATGCGGGGAGCCCAGTCCGACCCCTGACTCCCTCACCCGCTTACTCTGCTGTCCGACAGGAGAGACAGGACTTCTTCTGCTCTCTCCATCTCATTTTCCTACTCCTGTGAAAGAGGAGGTACACCTCACCTACCCAGTAGGATAACTGATGAGGGTGCCAGCCCCATGCAAACCCCAGCCTGGAGCTCCTCCGAGCCGGCAGCCCGAGCTGCGTGCATCCATCAGCAGGAGCGCGAGTAGCTTGCATAGAGACTTGTAAATATGAATCGTTGCTTAAGTGCCAAAATCATAATTAAAAAGGTTTTCTCTTTTGGCTTTTGTCTGCATACTTTCCTAATATTGTCATTTGGCAAAGCCAGGGTGTCTCTCACAATGTAATTGCCACAGAACATTTCCTTGAAAGAGCAGCAACACCCCGCCTCCTCCTAACACTTGCATGTGGAAAGCACCAACTGTTTTATAGGCATTAGTGAATTATGCTTTTCAGTGCAAGGAGGTATTAACCGTCTGTACAGCTGAGACAGCTGTAAAACAGCTTCTGAGATGAAGTGACCTGCCTGAGGCTGCGCGTCGGATGCTGTAGCAGAGGCAGGAGCTGCGGTTGTGCCTCTTCCAGAGAGCAAATACGGAGGCTTTTACAAGATAGTCTGTGTGCGTGTGTTATTTTTCTTCTTTTCATCCTCCGTAGGGGTCCGTATGCAAGAAGGGACCTGTCTCGTGCCAGGGCAGCGACGCTGTGGGCTGCGTGTTCGCGCCGAGCCGTGTCCGTGCGGCGCAGCCGGCAGCGGCACCGCTGCTCCAGCTCACGCCGTCGCTGCCTCCCTGCCTGGTTTTCGGTGGGAAGCCGGGGTTGCAGGGACGCCAGGCCCGCTCCTCTCATCGGCGCTGCTGGCGCTTCTCAAGCGTTTGGGTTTTTAAAAAGCCGAAGGGCTCTCCTGCCACCCAGTTAAAGAGTGCCGGGTAATCCCTTTATGTAGTTACCGGCATTTCCCTGCCAGAGCATCACAACCTGCACTGAGAAATACAGGTGCCTCCCTGGTAGGGACCGAACGGCAAGAAATATCTCGGGGTTCATTCTCTAAAAGAGCGGTCGTGGTGATACGAGAATTAGTAAATAAATAAATAAACAGAACAGATCTTCGAAATCCATTGCAGAACATACTTTCTGTTTGGGGGGAAAACTTTGAAGATCTGGACATTTTCCAACTGTTTCAAAATGAAACCTTGAATTAAAATCATAGCTTTTGAGGGGTTTGTTTAATGGGGTTTTTTTAAGCTGTGGTACCAGGAAAATTAGTCTTTCAGACAGGTGTTACATTTGAGGGAAGAAGAGTGCATGGGCAACTGGGACTTTCTGCCCCCTTCGGACTGGTGAAATGGAGTTTGGGGTAACAGAGGCTCAGGTCTTCAGCTGGCCTAAATTAGCACAGCTCCGTTCGGGCTCCAGCTGTAGGCACATATTACTGTTCCATTGCGGCAGATCTCATTTATGACATGTTTTTAAAGCAGATCTGTGAAACGATCCAGCTTTAAAAAAATAACACTAATAAGGGTGTAGTTACATGAGCATCTTATCCCACAGCAAAGCCCGTTTAAGAGGCTCCCAGCCCCTCCCTGACCTTGCCTTCTCCTTCCAACCCCACAGTTCATTCCCCCTCAGCTCCGCTGCTGCAAGTTTTTGGTGTTGGTGGGTTTGGGGTGGGGGGTTGCCCCCTTTCTTGCGTTGTTTCAGTGATCAAGTAGAGCATGTTGCCTTAACACGTGTACGAGCAGCACTTGAGCACGCAGTGCAACGAGGGGACGAGGGGAGGGGGCTGGGATCTACGCGGCAGCAGCAATCTTTCAGAC
>VZTL01027983.1:0-11595 GCA_013400535.1 Scopus umbretta | reverse complement strand
TAAAAAAAAAATAAAAATCTGATTTCCCTCCATCGAGTAGCACAATTGCATTTTACAATGGGAATGCTCATAGATGGTGTGACCTGGCATGCAGAATTCATGAAGCATCTCTGCATAAACATGTGAATTGGAAGAAACAAATTTTGAGCTGACAAAGTGTGGCACTGAGCTGAGAGCAGGCTACACTTCAGCATATATGCCCCAGGGCTCAGCACCTGGCTCAGATTTGAGACAATTCAAGGCTTTTAAATGAGCTCCCCCATCCTAAGGGCCAAATAGTTTATATAGTTTAAAAGTTGGGGGGGTTTTACTACATACAAACACATGTACACATCTATTACTGTTAGATTATTTTCAGTTATACACTAATACCTAGTGGTGTCAGCTGGTAGTATTCAATGAACAGAAACACTTCAGTTTTTCTTATACCAAAAGTTTTTTCTTCTCAGTTCAAAATTCTATGAAAGATCTTAGGGAAGTATCTTTACAAACAAAACTACTGACTTCAAGAATGCAGAACTAGGAGTATATTTTGTTTGCGGGACTGGAACTTGCTGCCAGTCCTACTATATTCCATGTGCTTGCAAATAACTGAGTGTTACCATTGAATCAAATACAACCACTCACAAGTCTAAATTCACACAAGAATTCAAGTGCTTTTTGCCATAGCACAAAGATGAATGCGAGTGAAATATAACCTGAGTTACTTGCATACTCCTCCTATGAAAATGTGCACAGAGAACACTGAGAACATTATTGACTCCTCCATGTGATGTCTAACAAGAAGCTGTGGTTTAGATTTAAGCAGCTTTCAGCATTGTTCACCCACGCCACGTTTTCAGCACAATCCGCGTGCATCTTGAGGCAAAGCAGTAAAGACATAACAAACAAAGATTACTGTAATAGTGCTATTAAAATATGAAGATCTCTTTATTTTTCCCAAACTGTCCTGGTTTCAGCTGGGATAGAGTTAACGTTCTTTCTAGTAGCTGGTATAGTGATGTGTTTTGGATTTAGCATGAGGATAATGTGATAACATGCTGATGTTTTTTGTTGTTGCTAAGCAGTGTTTATACTAAGTCAAGGACTTTTCAGCTTCCCATGCTCTGCTGGGTGCACAAGAAGCTGGAAGGGAGCACAGGCAGGACAGCTGACCCAAACTGGCCACAGGGCTCTTCATACCATATGGCATTATGCTCAGTATAGAAACTGGGGGGCAGTTGGCCGGGGGGCAGTGATCACTGCTTGGGGATGGGATGGGCATCAGTCAGCGGGTGGCGCGCAGTTGCATCACTTGTTTTTCCTGTGCTTTGTTCTTCTCTCTCTTTTTTATTGTTTCCTTTTCATTACAATTTATTATTATTATTTTATTTCAATTATTAAACTGTTCTTATCTCAATCCATGAGTTTTCTTACTTTTGTCCTTCCAATTCTCTCCCCCGTCCCACCAGGGTGGAAAGGTGAGCAAGCGGCTGTATGGCACTTGGTTGCCAACTGGGGTTAAACCACGACACAAACCAAATCATTCCTGTCATTTCAAAGAGAACACACTCTAATCTAAAGCTACTGAAGCACACAGAAGCTGTGCCAGCTCTAACATATCTATTGGCTTCATGGACCATTAAATAGCACAAATGGCACTATGAATTATTTCTGAAAACATCAATACGCTTCTAATACCAGAGGCACAATTCTCCTAATCTTTGGGTGTGTGGTCCCTGAGCCTAGGTCCCAGCACAGCTCCTGAACACCCTCTTTTTCCACCTCAATTAGTGAGATGCAAGTAGCTGACAGTAGACACAGCTGGCAACTATGCAGCATAACAGACACTTCAGCCCACATAGACCCCTAGATGATACTGCAATTTTACTGCTACAGTTTCAAAAAACTATCAAGGGTGCTGAAAGCATGGGATGAGAACTCCTCTAACAGGAGAAAAGCATATCGTAAAAAGTAAACAACCAAAGCCCAGGAAGTCATTATAAAAGTGTTTTTTTTTATTTATTTTTAGAGTTCTAATGCACTCTTGAGTGAAGAAAATAAACCAGAGAAAATAAAACAAAGAAAATAGAGAAAGAAGAGGGAAAAAAAAGCTGTGTCAGGCAGATTTACGTGGGTTCGTTCTACCACTCTTGTTTGTAGACCCATTGACACATATGGTAAAAGTGCAGAAGAACTAGTGCTTCACTAATACAGATGATTTGAACCTACTGTAGAAAAGTCACGAACTCGTCATTTCTAAGAAGTCAGAATAAAACTAAGATAGATGCCAGGTTTAATATTTGTAGCCTGATGCTCAAGCATACCAATATTTGTCATGGCCTATGACTAACACCTCTAGTTCTAAAATCCTTTATACTTTAACACATCCATCCACTAAGGGGATTTTTTTCCCCTCCATTTTTTATTTTTTTACTAGATTTCCTAATAAAAACTCAGTTTTCTATTATTTTGCATGTCTGTATTTTACGTACAGCTTCATTATGGCCAGGAGAAGCAGGTTTGGAGACCTAAGAAAGAAAACCTGTGGCTTTCATTTCAGTGAACACCTCTGCTTCAGTTACAGGCAATAACAGGTTTGTAATTGGAAAACCTTCAACTTACACAGTAACTTGTCAAAGGAGGAACTAGTCAGATGAAAACAGTTGATGGTTCTGCACTGCCAATACATTCAGGCCAAATTACATCTATGTTAAGATCCTTTCTACCTGTCCGACAATATGAAATGAGATGAATGTTCTCCCCTCATGGGCTTCGTGTCTCATCACCTCCTTTCATGGAAACTACTCAGCTGCATTATCCCACCCTGGTGAATGCTCCACAAGCCGTTCTGGAAGATGTGCTATAGTGGGGTATGCTGGACCATCTTTTTCTAAGCTTTAAAAGAAGAACAAAGATGACATCAGTCTGAACATAATCTCAATTTGTCCCTCTGTGCATGCACATTAAAGATCAAAATCTATCTCCTTTTGTCACAAGGAAAAGTAACACTAAGAGTGGTATTCACGGCTTATGGTACAAAACTGAATTAGCGAAGTGAATGGAAACCAGAACAGACATTTCCCTCCTTGGAGCAGAGAGTGCTCTTGACAGAGAAAGATCCTGGAGTTAAGTGATTTTAAGTTATGATTTAGTATGTCCTTAATTCAGCTGCAGCTTCAAATCTCTTGCAACAGACACCCTCAAATTGCTGTTTAATGTCTGATGCAAAGTACATTTCACTCTAAACCTCTACCTGATTTCCACAAGTCTGAGGTAAAACAAGATGAATCAGCCAAAGTTTGCTGAAGGGCAGATCCAGATTGACTTACACTTAAAGGGCAGCTTCTCTTCAATTTTATTCAGAAATACCTGACTCTGATTTTTCCCTGAGTTTGGCATTTGTAATGTCTTCTCACATGAGACTTTTGTTGCAAAACTTCTGAGGAACAGCTGTCAAATGGTAAAGTGAACCTCTAGACTGCCTCTTTTCCAGTGTAAAATAACTTTCTTTTCGCAAGAAAAGTGCCTAACTTGGGGGAAAAAAAAAAAAAAAAAAAGAAAGAAAGAAAGAAAGATCAACAGTATGTATTGAAACACACAACACTTAGCCAGGAAAGATCTTTTCTTTACGGATATATAAAATATACCCTCTTGCAACAAGCTTGTAGCTTATTTATCGTTCCCAGGTGGCTACTAAAAACTCTTTAAATGTTGTGTGATAGAGTAGTGGTTCTTTTCTGCCTCAGTGGTGTAAACTGAATATATCTAAGAGCAGAATATATTGGCAATAAAAAAGGTTCTTCTTTTTGAGATCTATCAAAATAAAATATACTTGGGAGGCTTTGAAGTTAAATTTTAAAAAAAATCTTTGGGAAATTGCCTTTCTTTTCTGAGAGCACAATTTAAATTCAGTCTGAGGGTTTGCATGAGACACCTCAGGTGTTCTCTGTTCCAAATTCAGTTGATTAATGTTGTCTTAAAAGATTTGCTGAAGAATCAGGCAGATGTAATTAGAGGAGAGGTAGCTAATACTATACATAGATCATCAAAGGATAAGTATGCACAAAGGAGGTAAAGAATCTCAATACAATTGTAATAACCTCCACAGATTTAAAAAAAAAAAAAAAATTACAGTCATAATTAGGAGAAAGTAATGAAAGCTTGCATGCATATATGATCCGGGTTCCCTTGGTATCTTATAACTGGCACAGAGTTAGCTGGGAGGGAGCCCTGTTGAAGCCAGCACAGCTGTCCCACACACGGTGCTGAGGGAAACACTGCAGAGACTTAAGGGAAACAGTCCAGGTGCAAGCGGGCCACAAAACCTTACAGAAACGTTTTCCCAATGGTTACGGCCCAATTCCTCTCAGAGCAGGGATCCTGTTTGGAGCTCTGTGGGTTAAGTGGAAGCAAGACACTCCAAGGGCTGGTGGATAAGCAGAAGCCGTGCCAGCATCATTAAAAGAAGTGCCAATGGGCCTAGCTGGGGTGGACTTCTACAATTAGCATAAAATTTTCCAGAGTACACAGGGTACTGCCTAATTCCTGAATTTCTGTGTGGGTGAAACCACGCATGAAGTTTCTGCGTTGGGCACACGTCTAAGTTTTGACCATTGAAATTCTAACGGCTGGAGGTGATTCAGCTTAATCATAGCTCTTTTAAGCAAGTACTAACTACTACAGGCACGACTGGAACCACTGTGCTCTTGCAGCTGGGAGTGCATATGTAAATGCCAGAATGACTCAGGGCCAATAAGACTGCTTTTGTATTGAAATGCAAATTTTAAAAAGGTCTTTTTGTTTTTGTTCAAATCTGCCAAAATTCACATTTTTCCTTTAAACATGAAACACCTATGATGACAGGCCATCATATCCCCCGGAGGTTGGTAATTTATGTTAAATATGTAGTCAGAAAAAGAGAGGCCTGTAAGGCCGCAGTCAGTAATAGAATAAATATCTTTTCAACACAAAGATGAAAACAGCACTTTAATGGGACATAAATGGCCTCAGTACTGTATGGGCATACCTCCATATTTTATGATTTCTCCTTCCCCCTAGAAGTAGAAAAGAGTAGAAAAGAGGCAAGAAAAACAAATAAGGCTCACTAAAGCAGTGTGACAATATTGTAATAATTAACGATACGTTGTTCTTCAAGTGGGTTGAAAGCCAAAGTGAATTGGAGGCTGGTCAGCATCACAGTGCTTACTACACAGGACACCAACCATTATTTGGTCTCCTTTATGCTTCATTTATTGTATTGGGAAAGTAACACAGGACCACATTTCTAAAGATACTTTCACACCTGATGCAATTTTCAAGAGGGCCTGCAAAGGTAGGTATCAGGCATTTGCCTAATCTTATTGCAGAAACTCCTTTTATAGTCAATATTGAGACACAGATACTTGCAAAAGGTGATTGCCCCATCTGCCTTAGGACAGAAGGGATCTTTTTTTTCTGGAAAAGCATCTCTTACAGTAAACAGTTCTGCTGAACAACTCAGGCTGGACGACAGTATTTCAAACAACTATAGACAAATCCCGGCCCAACTGTAGAAGAGCATCGCGTGTCTCAGAAGATCAACGTAAGGACAAATACCTCAAGTATCATTAGGTGCTTAGTTGCTATGTAAAGAGATTGTAGGGTAGATATTTGTGATGGAAGGA
The DNA here is from genome assembly GCA_013400535.1 of Scopus umbretta. Classification (NCBI taxonomy): domain Eukaryota; kingdom Metazoa; phylum Chordata; class Aves; order Pelecaniformes; family Scopidae; genus Scopus; species Scopus umbretta. The sequence goes on along the minus strand of VZTL01027983.1, from coordinate 5,950 downwards.
AGACGTAGCAGTACTGAATGCTAAATGTCACATCTGCCATGAACAGGCTCATTCAGCCTTGGCAATGTTAGAAAGATTTGCAGTCAGGTTATCAATACAGATACCAATAAGCTGGAAAAAGACTTACATGTCACAGTGACACAGACATAGCAAGCCCCTGCGTATGTGCAACACACACCCCCTGGATGTGTGCCAGAACCAGTACCAAACCTCCTCTGTCCAAAAACAGATGTCCCTTTTCCTCTTTCACTAGGGAATTTGAACTCTTACAAGGAAATACAACTCTGACCTTTCTGTTAGACAAGGACTGTTCTTGCTAAGAGAGCCCAGGCAGATTCATACATTGACATTACCTTCAACAGCAGAGCAGTTAGAAATTTTTCCATACACATTTTGCATAGATCCAAGAAGTCCAAGAAAAATCTTTTGTTCATTTGTTTTCACACCACCGACCTTTGTATTGACAGCTCTGAAATCCACAGAGCTACCCATCCATGCAGTTATGGATGGAAAAAGGCTAACAGATATTTTCATAACAAAAGACCATTGAACACGAGTGGAAGCGTGCTCTCCCGTCTCTACTTGAACTGAAGTTTGGGGAATGTGTGTCTAATTGAGACGTGTGACAGAGAGGAAGCCAGCAAAAGTGAAAGCCATGCCTTTCCCACTGTAGCATAGCTCTTCACTGCAGCCTTCCAGATTTCTTCAGAATTTAGTTCCACACATAATTAGAGATGGAATAAAACTGTAAAAGCTTAAGAAAAAGATCCAAGAGCACTCAGCACTGCGTTCACTCCAAGGACCCTCTTGCAATTTGTGCAGTGACTGTTCTTCCTGTGATATACATGAGCAGCCCTTGGAGCAGGCTGGGAGCCAAGGTAACCACCATCCCCAAAACACAATTTTGCTCCCTCCTTCTTAATCTTGAACATTTAATTCCTCCATCTAAAACAGAACAGCTAAAGGGAGACAGTGAGTTACTGCCCACGTACTGCAGCTCAGTGAGTTGGCTGCTCCATGGGGAAAGAGGGACCTCATCAAATGGAAAGAACTGAGCTTAAACATCAGCTCTAAGTGCCACTGTCTCTGCTGATTTGGCTCTAAAGAAAACAAGGCCAGGTTAACAGGGAGAGGAAATAACTTTCATTAGCTTGGTATACAGAAGCAGGCAAGTTTGCAAACACATTACAGGCTCCAGCTATAGCACTTTGGTCTAATAAAAGATATTACCTCCGCCTACAAACCTTCATTTTCCTCTGTCTCTTAGACCATCACTGCCACCAAAGCCCTATTACTATTGCAACATCACAGAACATCAGAGGAAACAACTTTTTTTTNACAACAAAAACACATCAAAGTAAACATATTTTTTTTTTTTTTTTTTTCCCCCCAAGCAGCTATGACCAGCACAGGCAAGACAACAGGTAGTCTTCAGTAGGAGGGAGGGAGAAAGGAGGCAGAGATGATTACATAGGAGTAGCCCCAGCACAGGTAACAGCTCAAACATGGGCTAAGCAGAGCATGCAATTGCAGTTTCACTTCAGAACATGACCTGGGTTTGGATTACAAAGGTACTTAGGCATCCGAAAGTACACTTGACTGCCTAATTTGATTTTCAAAAGAAAATAAGTGGATTAGGGGTTAGATTTTTTAAGGGATTTAATTTCCTAAAGGGACAGAGAAGTACCCAGTGGGAGAGTATTACAACTCAATTAGGATTATAACTAAGAGCTTATGTTTGGTTTTCATATTCACATAATTTAAGTGGTTGAAGGAATTTTATACAAACAATCAAATTATAGCAAACCTAATAATGCTTGGTTTCTTTTGATAGTGATCAACTGTAAGAAACTTCAGGCCAAACAAAAATTTCAGAACATTATCAGTACCAAAAAAAAAAAAAAGGCCTCAGGTGGAAGTTACCCTAATTGTTGGATTGTTGGGGTTTTATCATGAAATTCTAAAATAGCCAAAATAATGAAAAGTAACTTTTTTTCTTTCTTCTTATAAATGTCTCAATGGAGCCTTAGCTTTTGGTCCTTTTTTACCCTCCCTACTGATGAATATTTTACTGTGTTCTTCCACCGTGAAGACAACTTGTCTTGTTCTCCAGTCTCTGTTACACTCTGAAAAAACAGTAGTGAAATCTAATGTCCCAAATACTACCTCACCCAATTTTGGAAGAAAGAATTAAATGTATAATCCCACCTTTTTTTCCTGAAATCCTAAATTTTCCATATTTATGAACAACTGCCAAAAGTAAATTCTACATATGAAATTCTTTTCCTCTTTGGCTCTTTATAAATTTTCTACAAAGAATATCCACCTATATGAAAAAGTAACATCTACCAAAATTGATTCTCATGCCAAAAGCTTTAACTTTAATAACAGAGGCTAAGGCAATCTTCTACAGATAAAGGAAAGTAAAATTCAGAATCAGGTTTTAAGATCTCTCACAGCTTCCTCATACTTCTGTCTAAAACAAAACTATTATAGTCTAATCCTTTATTTTTTAATGAAGTACAGATTAATTGGGAATTAGCTAGCTAACAGAGGCTTAAGCCAGGACTTTTCCCCCTGGCTATTTAGAAACTGTTCAGTCTCGTTAAAAACTTTCATTACATTGGTTTTGTATGTATGTTTCTTAAAATCTGCAAAGTAATAGCATAACATTTTAAAGAATGCCATTGTCACTGTGGAATGGTGTAGAATTCCTCCCCCGAGGTAGCTGTGTTATCTCATTGAATTTAAAAACAATAAATTGAAAGTTAAAAATAGAAGAAAGGGGAAAAGGTAGAAGAAATAGGTGGAAAGGCACTGAAGCTGTAGGAGTTCTGACAAATCATCTTGGCATATAGTCCCAGTGGTGATGAGAAATTGTTCTGTGCATTTTATTTATTTTTTTACATGCCAGAACAAAAAGTGTACTTGAGGCAAAGTTGTAGAATTTTGTTAAATTAGTAGGCTTATTTTATTAATGCCCACCAGCATGCTATGATGAAAAAGGATTACTCTAATACACAATCAGTGTGGGAAAACTTGATAGTACATGTCCCAGTCTTGCAGTCTGTTACATGTACTTTATGCATGCAAGTAATCACTCCATGGTTTAACACAATATCCTAAGATACTTGTTCTATACTTGGAAATACATACATCGTTTTTTCTTCCTTTAATGGATAAGTCTAGTGACCTATATGTACAGCACATTACATCAAATCCAACAGTCTACTCTCCATATTTTGGTCTTGGAATGAAGCATTCAGCTATGTGTGCCTTCTACCTTACCCCCTTATGAATTAGATAAATTACTTGGTGTCAATTAAACATGTAGAATATATTTTACAAAGGCATATTCTTTAATAGAAACTGAACTGCAGTGTCATTCATTCCCCAGGTAGTGTTTGAAGCCAGCAGAAGAAACCTAATGCACACAATTCTCCTGATAAGAAGAATGAAAATTAGAAATATGGAAGTTTACTTAAGCAGATTCAAGTATCCCTGGAAACAGGTAACTAAAGACAGACAAACCTTGCATGCTTCAGTTCACAGTGGGTTCATAAACCAAATTCTGTGTTTCTGTTCACAGGGTTTGGACTCTTGCCTGAAGAGTCAAGTTAGAATAATTTAAATCTCTGAATTAAAAATGTACATATAAGACAAGGAGAGGTGGTTGTGGTGTCATGCAGGACGGAGCAGATGCAAACAGCAGCCCAGCTTTAACTGAAAGATGCAGGTATGCATGTCAAGTCACCTTGTGTACAGGTTTTCCATCCGTCTCCGAAGGTTCTGGAAAGGATACATGTGCACATGGAGAACAAGATCCCATAATATCATCCCACGTCAGGGTTGATTTGTGTGTATGGATGAGATGTTCATGGTTTGACTTCTGCAGCTAAATACAAGCTTAGCTGCAACTTCTATGTGCTAGTTTAATATTGGCTGGTTTGTATTTTCTGAAATTTTGATTTGGGCACAAAGTTCAACAAGAAAGAACAAAAATACTGTGTGTTTTCATTTATTCATTTATTTCATTTCATTTGTTCCCAGAGGGAGAAGAAATCTCACAGTTAGACTCTACTAGTCTGCTTTCATAGCAATGCCATTAGTAAAACGTCGTTTTGATTTGAACCAACTACAATCTACTTCAGAAAAAAATCCTGCATACACTATATATCAGTGTATGTGTATATATACATATTGATATATGAGAGAACTTTTCACTAGCTGGTAAACTGTGCAATGGTGTTTATATATGAGCATGGCTTAATTAGCTACATAAAAAGTGCAATGACAATGCAAAAGCACGTTAGGAAGGGCTGCGCTGCAAGAGGAAACTGGATTTTGACACATGTTGGGAATACTGAAGTTTGTATAATAAGGTCAAAATCTCACCTCACATGGATAAACAGACCATTATATAAATAAAAGATTATGTGTGTGGTCCTTATTAGACAGACTTGTAAGTTCACTGAAGAAGACAAGAACAATGAATAGTTTCTTCCACAGCACTGAATTAGCAGCAGTGCTCTGCAGAGAGCGGAGTTCAGACCTGCAGTTTAGCTTGCATCGCATAAAACAACTGCCACCCTTTTAACCCACTATGATGGAAGAATGTTTTCATAGCAACATATTTAGGTGTTACAGAAGCTGCCCCAAAGCACAAAATATTGTCTGTGAAAAGCACGAGGGGAAACAGTATCATCTTTTAGTTCAAAATAACAGTTTCTAGCATGTGCGGAATGTGGGGGGAGTGGTGCACGTGTGAGTGAAGATCCCACCTGCCTAAAGCTGCAGCTCCTGGAGGAGGTTATGCAGCTCATGAATTGGCCCAGTGAAAGTAGGTTTGTTTGTCTGGAAATGCATTGAGAGCAAGCTGAAAACAGTCCCACGTTTGTCGTGCAAAAAGGTTTAGGTCCATAACAAAATAGGAGAAAAAAATTAAGAGAGAACGTAAAAGGCAGCATAAGCTCAGCTACAGCAGCCAGAAAAAATTGTCTGGGATGAAAAGGATGAAAACAAGGGCAAAACAGTATCAACAGCAAATCAACCCCATAACTACTGATTTAAGAGCACCGCAATGTGTGAGGGCCTTAGTTATGCAACGCTGAATGTTGGACAGCCACGGTCAGAACTGCTCATAGAGGGTTTAAGTTGACCCAAATGTGTTGCAGCTATGTGCAAGTCCTCTGTTGTTATCTGACAATCCACTGGCTGCAGAAGCAAGCGTGCTCACCTGCGCTACTACCCCCACACTGCAAGCTCTTCTGGCTCTACCTTAAGAAATAGATTAGCTGCTGCACAGAGGTAAAGAGATCTTTCAAGTTCTCCAGTACCCTATGAAAAGTATCACAAACTCTTCAGCGATTACCTCTGATACATGGAAGAAAAATAAACAAAATCTGAGGTTCAGTTGCATATTTTCTAATTAATTCAAATATACAGGCAGAATGTAGTCTTTCTTTGGATGCACTTTCTTTCTGCCTAGAGATATCTCATACAAACTGAGATCCAGTGGCTAAGATAAACATTTGACTGAGATTTAATTCTCTGGCTCTTTAATTGGTCTTTCATCTGGTTCACTATTGTATATTTATTTATATAGCACATAGTAGTTAACTTTTCATTAGTTTAGAATCAGAACGAAGTTTCAAAATATTCAGGTACTATTGCACTGGAGTCAAGTGCTAGACAAAAATTAATGTCTATGCCTCAGCTGCCTTTCCAAGCTGAGCATTCAAATTCTTTTCCATTACTCCTCAAGACCTAGAAAACACCAGTAGACCACTCCTTTATTATAAGGCTCAAGAGGACTTCACAGAAACTAGGCTGTTTCTAAAATAATTCAGATGTTTGACAATCACCTTAGAAATGTCAATGCTAGTTTTCCAAAATCCTTACGTATAACTCAGTAAGCTTTACTGAGTTACTAAAAAAAAAAAACAAAACC
>VZTL01027982.1:137767-173194 GCA_013400535.1 Scopus umbretta | reverse complement strand
AATAGAAAGGTATCTGGACAATGTCAGATGCTGGAAAAATCATATTAAAGGAACACACTAGATCCATCAGCAGCACCGAGAAAATGAAAGCATGGTCTTTTCCACGATTGACGCATTACACATCCAAGTTTAAATTGGCTTCTGCTGCATCTCCATATGGTGTAAGAGCTGTGATCTCCCACGTGGAAAGGAAGAAACCAGTTAACCAAAAAACAAACAAAACAAAACAAAACAAAAAAAGAAGAAGAAGAAAAAGCAAAAGCTGAAGAATAATACTTTGAAGCATTCAGTCTGCTCTGGTGCTAGCCCTATTCTGTGAAGTATTCCTTATGTGGACAGTGAGTAACGTGTGCTTAAGATGCAGTAATTAATCTGCAGTGGCCTTTTAAGCATATGCTTAGTGTTAGGCATGAGTTATCCTGATTATAGATACATGCATGCTTAAGTGTTTATGTTAATCAGAATTATGGTTTTAAAAGTGCTTACAATAACCTTGACACAAATTTATCTTTTCTTCAGAAGGCCACGTATCTTGCAGTCCATTTTTCTCATTTCTTGGAGCATTTTCCATCAAGAATGTATTTTGTACATAGTGTTACATCTTCTGAATATGTGCATGGTATCTAGTGTCTTTGGTGTGAGCATCGCACTGTTACTTCTCAATTGTCCTGACTGCAGTGTCAGCATAAGACTGTAAACATGCACAGGAGGAATGCAATAGGTACATTAAACTTGTTTTGAAAAGTAAGTTAAGATTCTGTCATTAAACATTAATTCAAAAATTGTGAATTAAACTTGAAAGACAAAGCAATGTTAGCATTATAGCCAGCTTTATTTTAATAGTAATTGTCTTTAAAGTTCTTGAGCCATTCTTAGACTAAATGTGCTCAGTTTTAAGTAATGCCACTAAAAACAGAGGCCCACAGCACCCACTGGGTGCTGATGTTCCAGAGGAGCACTTGATGCACGTGGGATTCTGCACATGTAGGAAGCAACAGAGGGTGCCGGTTTGCATTACAGGAGATCCAGTGCATTCCTTAGTTCATGGTGTTATGTGAATTTGGCAGCTATCATGTCATCTAGCTGCTGCAGCCGTGCCGAATATCAAACAGATATCTCAGTAAGCGTTTGTGCTTCAGGGAGAGAATGCTATATGCTGCAACTATTATTTTGCACATTTTTCATTGTTCTTACTTCATTGTTGCACAACTGACAGTAAACTCCTACTCTGAGTGACTCAGATTTAAGTGTTGACCTGATAAAACTGGAGATAATTCAATAGAGGCTGGACGAATGAGCAGCTTGGGTTAGATTCTGTGGGAAAGAAGTTGATCAACAGCACTTTAGAAGGGCTGCTATTTCTTGTGAGAAATTACTCAAAGCTAAAAGGTTGGCTCAAAGGCTCTTTTGTCCCTACAGAGCATTTTCAGTGCTTTCAGCAAAAGTCTGGTGCTATAGGAATCGCGCTAGTGCTGTCAAGATCAGCATCCCATTTTATGGTGGGTGTCAGTTGCCCTAGTGACTGAAGGTGGTCTGAACTAAATCTAAAATGAAAATTTTCCTTTTTGGTTTTAAAAACTAACATGTTGTTTGTGTAAAAGTTTGTTAAATGGCAGAATCTTTGAGTACAAACTGTTAGCAAGAAATACATTTTAATGTTTGCATACAGAAACAAATGCTAGGCACTGAAAAAATCATATATTTTTTATTCTCCTTCTGACAGAAATATTTTAAGTTTTGCAGTAACCTGTAGGTATTAGCTGTGTCACCAGTAGATGGCAATATTGCTTATTCCATATAGCTTCCATATGCTTGGCAAGTCCTACCAAAAAGCTGTTTCTATCCAGGGAAAACAAATAATTTTTCCTATGTCTTTTAAACCACAGCATTATACGTGTTTGACAGTAGTAACTATATTATTAAAAGCACAGTTTGTCTCTTTGTTTATTTGCCTTAGGCTCTAAAGAGAAACGTCTTTTGATTCCGAAGGACGTGTCATCTAGGTCTTTGACCTGGTCTCTCGTAGGTTCAGCTATATTAGTGGGACAGTTTATCTCCTCCAGCTGCCCACCACCATCCCTTTGCTGGAGGTTCCTGCCCTTGGAGAGCAGTTTGTATATGCATTGTTTAAATCACATTAGGGAGAATCATCTGGTTTAAGCAAACCCTGCCAATTTTGTTTGAGGTAAATTAAAGAGAAGTTACTTCAGCTGCGTGGATGAGTAGGGCAGAAGCATTGTGATAAGCGTCTGGAGGTAGTCAGTCTTCCACAGGCAGGAGAGCAGTCTTCTCACAGGAGGACATCTGTGCACAGTCTGAAGGTCTTGCTCCACAGAGGGATGTCACTTTGGACTTACATTGGTTTTCTTCTAAAATGAACGTTGTTTTTCAAGCATAGGTGCACAAACATATGCACTACCTTACTGCTTGAAGCAAACCTACAATGAGTTAGGAATACCTTAACTCATTCAGGAGCTTGTAACACAGGCCTGATGATTGCTGTTACGATTACATGTCATGGGGTGGGAAAAAAGCTGTAGGTCAAGAGTTTAATTTTTAAGTAGTCCTCTATATTTGAGAAACAGAAATGATATTTACCTGAAACGTGAACTGGGAGATTTTTGCGTCAGGTGCATATTGCATGCTTTGTAACATCTGTGAGTCTTTCCTGACCCCTAGTCTTTCCGCTTCCTTAAATTTTGTGTGAAACAGCATGAGATCTCAGTCCTCCTCATTTCTTTCTATTTCTCTTTGTATTGTAGTCTAGCTAACATTGTTCAGAAATGTCTTGGGTAGAACAGTCATAACTAGGAGTAAGACAAGCTACAAAAACATGAATGTTCTTTGATATTACACTGTTGTTTTGCATACCTAGGAGATAAACCTCAAGTTTTGTTTTTAATTATTCTTCAAAACTGAAATGTAACGCAGGACACAGAGTGAAGTGATTCAGTAGCTTTTCACCTTCATACAAGAGCAATAAATCATGCTCCAGTCCAAAAGACGGGAGCTTTGGTGAGCTCATCTCAATTCCTTTGTATGTTCTTTTCTTTGAAAAAAAGATTGGATACTTGAATAGCGAGGAGATGGCTGATTAGGATTAAGATTTATTACTAGAATTACCTGGAGAGAGCTCCGATATCTGCAAACTGAGTGAATAAGCTTTCCATTATGTTGTATGTTACATCTGTTAGTATTTGCTAGTCCTGCATGTTTTACCATTCCAAGACGCATTGTGAAATTTAAAAGTAAAAATTCTTGTGACACCTGTCTTTGCGGGTTGGCATGGATATGATACTGAGGGAATTTGCGGAACTACTGCAGCATTAAGGTGTTCCTTCTCTTCGATGGCCTTTTTGGTTTTGTTGACTGAGTGTTGGTTAGGAGTTGGTTCTGACAGTGCCACCGGCTCGCTATGGCTCTTTAGATAAATCACTTAATCTCTGTTTTCTTTCCCCTCTCCTTAAGTAAAATGAGAAGAAAAAAAAATACACATATGTTTTTTAAAAGTAATGTGAAAGTTGTAATTGGAAAATACTTTCTAGTATTAGATACAAAGATTAGTCTTTACTAGTGGTATTTGCATGTAAGCATATTCTCAAAGATTAAACCTAATGACCTACTGTCCCTATGTAGAAGACTTTACAGCTGCATTCTCTAAGAGTGCTGATATTTAATCGTAGTCTGATTTCTGTAATAAAATGCTCTTGACCTAAGATCATTTGCCTATCAGATAGACTTAGTCACACCTGAAGCCATTGCTGCAATCTCAAATTGAATGGAAGACCTTTATAATCTGGAAATAGATCATATAGGCAGTCCTGAATTGGAGTTTCACATAACTGTATCGACCTCCAACAGCCTCTGTACCTGTTCCCAATCAGTCTGCAGTTTTTATCATCTTTGTTCCCGTAGAATTAAGTAGACAGGTTTAATTGATAACTTTATTTTTATATGGACAGGTAATCTCACCTCAACGCATTCCTGCCACTGTGACTCCTACCTTGTTGATGTCCCCAATGGTGTTCACTCAGTCCACACCTGCTCCACCAAAAGCAAATGAAAGTGGGCGATTAACAGCAGCAAACCAAGAACCTGCTGCCAGCTCAGCTAGCCTTCTCCTGCCACTGCAAACCCCAGAGCCATCTGTGGTCAACAGCAGCTCAATGACGAAGATGCAGCTTCAGGAAACACTTCTACACCTGATCCAGGTAAAGCACCAGGAATTCTCCTACTTTACTTAAAATTCTGATTCCCATTTTGATATAAGCACCCTATAATCAGTTGCATGCCTCTAGGCGGAGTAAAATGTGTAACTAGAATATACAATGGAAGTTGTGCTACTTATGGCTGTGTGTTAATGGAGCACTATGGCAGAGACCATGGACATGATAGCCTGTCCTTGCACACTGCTGGCTTAACTGCATTTTGATTAATGCATCTGGTTTTGGGTTCAGGAAAGATAATAAATTTGACAGAAAAAAACAAAGATGACTGAAATCTTCGTAAGGCCGGCCTATGAGCCAGGGAGATATCTATTATAGTTTTAGCTAAGGATAAATAATGGGTGATTATCCTAGCTGCCAAATATTTCAGAGATGCATGTTAAGATGCTGTAAGAGGAATTCAGGTGGGAAATTAAAATTGCAGGATGACTGTAAGCAACTTCAAAATATGGGTTAAAAAACCTAAAAATACACTAGTTCGGTCTATTCAATGTAATTCTTTAGTTCAAACACTAAAATACCTCTTGCTGCAGTTACTCAGGTTTAAGTGTGACAAAATGTTAACAACATTATGCATGAAATGATTGTTTACTGCTCTGGGATGATGCGAGTGATTATGAATATTTTTTTCCTTACCTTGCCATGTGATGAATATCTGAAGAGTAGAGGTTGAGGAGAGGTTTTATAACTTAAGACCTGGCTGTAAAGCATGAGGAATAGAGATGCAGGTTTAAGGGTCCAATTTGTAGGCCAAAACTATGTGCCTGTGTGGCTTTGGAATAAAAATAAAAGTCATTATTCGAATGTTGAAGTTACTCACTTAAAATGTGATTTAAATTATAGACCCGGAAAGAAAATAGTGTCTTTAACAAATGAGAAGCTTTTCTCTTTTTTCACCTGTATTTTTTGTTTGGGATTAAAAAATAAAAATACCACATTATCCTGTCTTTACATACGTTGAGTATCTGGATAGTAGGAAAACCATCAATGAAGTTAAAAGGGAAACTAGTCAAGGAAAATTGGATTTTACCCTGTGAAACTGTACTTGTATGTTTGACCCTCCTGTTCTTGGTGGTAGTTAGGATTAACAGAGTTACCTGGAAGTGACTACCAGTTTCTTACCTGTTGCTTTCCATTATATAAAACTACAGTCTTGAATGCTCCTGCTTTTCCTCAGATAGTATCTTGATTTTAATTGTCATCATAAATTTATGTGGGCTACTTAGGACATTGTTTCTTAATGTGGGTTGACCCATTCTCACAAAATAATCTTCAGAAGGAAAAAGTTAAACAAGCATCAGAGCGAAAGAAGCAACATCAGTTTAGGAGCATTAAGTTTAAAGGAGCTAAATAAGACCACAAGGGTTTGTCCAGGTAGGATTTAGTAAAGGATCAAAACCCAGGGTGTTTCACTGTTCCTTCAGCCATGTTTAGAATTATCACTGACCTAACGGAGGAGACTACTTAAGGAAATCTCTGGGTAAGTGAGGGCAGAGGGAAGAAATTACAGGATTGTATCGTCACTGCAGTATCATTCAAGAACAGTTAAATCTACTGTGAGTTTGGAAAATCTGCTTTCTGCGTACTCATTACTTCTTACAGAGATGCAGTCACGTTTGCTGCAATAAAGTTTATATTCACAACCAGTTCTTCTAAGGCTATTAGCAAGGCTTGGAAGCAACACGTTTTTTTGGTAAAGGAAATAGCCTTCCTGTTGCTCACTTTTTAAAATAGAATAAGGTTGAAAAGTATGAAACTTCTGTTCTGACCATGAAACAGAAAAAAATTCTAATCTCTTTACTCAAGAGCACTTATCGTGCACTAACAATTACCTGTTTTGTTTTTCAGAATGATGAAAACTTCTTAAATATTATTTATGAAGCATATCTCTTCAGCGTGAGAAAGGCAGCAATGAAAAAATCTATGTGAAAGATGATTTTAAAATTCAATTCCTATTGCTTCCTGAACTCCGGGGAAGAGGTTTCAAATTTTTCAAGTACGTTTACATTTAAAGAAGTGAGTGGTCTTAGGCATTTTGCATACACGTAGATTTTGCTTGTTGGCAAACATGCTGTCCTGAGAAAGAAGTGAGCGGAAACGGATTGTGCCTTTAGGGAGGGGAGCATCACAATACTGAAGACTTGATCACAAAATATCTTAAATTATTTTTCTTATATTGGTCCATACTTAGAATTGGTTTCCCTGCATAAGGACTCAGTTCTCAGAATTCAGTTTCCTTTTTTACTTGCAGTGTGGTTACTCATTGACTAGGTATTTGTCATGGATTTTCTCCGAGAGACGTCATCTGCAACTGTCACGGTGAATGTGCACATCTCTGACCACACGGTGGCAATGTTGGACTATTTTTAGGAACGTTAACGTCGGATGAACTTCTGGAAGGGAAAGTCTTGGGAAGGCTGATCTGTCGTCGTACTTGGTTGTCTGCAAAGCAGTTTAGGTGAAATGTCATGACTCTCCCCCAAATTTTTGTAGAAAAATCTTTTTCTATTTTAACAAGAATATTTTTAGCTAGCTGTAATGGGAAATGGGACTCTGCGGGTGTTTTGAAGAATTGGGGGCGGGGGTTGTTTGTGAATGTACTTGCTCTCAGTGTAGCTCTGGGGTGGCACTGGATTCATGTTTCCATTATTCCAGATCCAATCTGCATTATTATAAGCAATGTACAGCTTTGTTAAGGGGAAGGCTACCTGGTGTAAAAGTCCTATTAATTTTTTTTTTAGTGTGTTCCTGGAGCACAGTGATTTCATTGATCCATTTCTAAAGAAAATAAAATGGATAATCCCTGCTATGTGCTGATTTCATTTTATTGTACCATGGACTGTGTATTTAGAATTGTTGGGTCACTTGTATTTGTATGACTTTAAAATGTTTTTACACTTGGCAGAAGACACATGAGGTTTTAATCAATTAGAATAAATGACTGAAAGAAATTTTATGTATATTTTTATTAGCATCTGCTGTTGAAGTGCCAGTTTACTACAGTTTAGGAACCCAGAATTGTTGCATTTCCTTTGTGGGCGCAGAGAACCCGATTTGTAATTCATAAATGATTATACACTCTTCTTTACTATGGGCATTGGTGTAGACACAACTCGGTAGCCTCATCTGTGAAGGTTCTTCAGTGTAAATTAGGATGTGGGTTTCAATTAGTGTAGTTGTAATGATTCAAACAGTAGCCCCCGCCCCCATACATCTGGCCTTTCTCTAGTGTAAGGGCGTGATTTGCAGGAGCAAGGGGTGGGGGCATTTGGTCACATTCCTTGGGAAAGGCTCTAAGTCAATATTTAAAAAAAAAAAAAAAAAAGGCCAAGAGATATTTTCTTTATACACAAGTGAATAACCCCAAGAGTCTCGTGCCTACAAAACTGCTAGACTTATCCTACACTAAGTAGCTCATAGAGAGCAAGTTGTATTTTGGTTCCATTTTATTACCAAATTGCTTACGATTCTTGCAGATTCATTGAAAAGAACATGTTGAGCAGATACCTGAAAGGCCAGGCTTTAAGGATAGCAAGTCCTAATTCTGATCCTGTAGCCATTATAATTTATGGGATTCTACTGAGTTAATTGGTATTATTTCTGAATGAACTGGTGTGAAAGAAATTGGACTCTACACAAAAGAGTTTGTACGAGACTAAATACATGCATAATAGGTGTCTGTGATGCTGGATTATCTGAGAGTGCAATTTAAAGATCATGGGGACACATAGTTAGGACCTCATTTGACATGTAAAATTTCTGTAATTGGTGGGTAAAAATGATCCTTAAGCATCTCAAGCTGTGTTTGTGATAGGTTTTCTAGTAACACGGGAAACATTTTTATTTACAAAAAAGGGAAGCAGAAATTTTTAAAACATCCTTATTTACTGCTTTTCAGAGTAGCGTATCATTTAAAAAAATTAAAAGCATATTTTTTAAAACATCTTCTGTTAACTCTTGATGTTTATGACAACAGTAGTATTGGCACTGTGCTTGACAAGCTGAGGCTTATCTGAAAGCAGACAAGGACAGAGCTAATTCAGGGTTTCTTCTCACTGCCCTCTCTTGCAGTTACATCTACACCACGTAACGCTGTGGGAGTTGGATTTCTCTCACTATATTATCCGATAAGGGATTTCTGGGATTGTTCAGGAGGCGTAACCTGCCTTTTGTGCAGTGAAGAAAAGGTTAGTTGCTAAAGAAAGGAGTGCTGCTTTAGTTGACTTGCATGCTTACCAAGAACAACAGAGGTAAGAAGATAGAACAGGCTCAGAAAGAAACTCTGAGTTTTATGGCCATGAACAGGAGAGGAAAAGTAGTGAAAGAATTCTACTGAGAAATGAAACCAAACTTCTTGTCTCGTTTTGAATTTCAGATGGCAGGATCTGCTTCTTCAGAGGCATTTGAGAGTTAGGGACTGAGCTTGGAGTCATACTGGAGTGTAAAATTGCGCAGTGCCCCTCCCTTTCTTCCTTCTACTGCAAACTGAAGTATCTGTCTCAGAAAAACACCTTTTCCAGAAATATAGTTGAAGCCTTCCAGTACCATGGAAAAGCTGGAGAATCCTCACATAATACTGAAAACTTCATCTCTGCCTTTTGGTATTATGAGTAGAAAGTCAGTGAAATACTGAAGCGTAGTCTCTGTCAGTGTTTATCCTAGAAATCCATAATATTCAGTGAAGGCATCCAAATATTTCCTCAGGCCTGTCTCATAGAAAATTCAAATCCTTACTTTGATTTTTATTCATTAGCTCTCTGTTGCTCCTCTATTTATTCCTCCTTGTTGTAGCCGCAACAGGGATAATTAAAATTGTACAGCAAAATAAAATTTTCCAGGAGCAGGATGCCACTGAATAGGCCGGATGCTTCGTCTCCTCGGCAGTCTGTTTAGAACGTGTTGAGCTTTGAATTTCAGTCATGAAAGCAGTCAGTATTTGAGATACCTTTGTCCCTTTAGGATAGTAAAATCATAGTTTAATATTTTAGCAAACTTGGAGATCTGTGCTGAGGAAAAGGCAAAATTGAAAGACATTTTTCAGTAAGCATTTAAGGCTCAAATGTGGAAAATGTTATGAGATGGCAGCTTTACCCAGAGGGATTTCTGAAACCTAGAAAAAGGCAAAATTCTAGTCCTGGAGATGAATAATGCACTAAAAAATTAATCCTCAGTTAACCTACAGTAAACTTTACTGCTAATCCTATGGTCTTTTAAGAGACTCTTACAAGTCCTTGCCTTTTCCAAACTGCTGCGGGTATCTCTAACAAGCTTGTTCTGGCCCCTAGACGTAAATCTGTTGGGAATATAGGAGGAGGGAGCTTGGCATATACAAACAGGAGGAGGAAAATGTGGTTCTGCAAGACACTGAAGAAACAAAGGCTGTAGCTTTTATAAACAGTTGAAGTCGGCTCTGCTGCTGAAGCGGCAGCCCGTCCCAGCCACCCACTCCTGGCGGCTCTTCCCTGCTCCCACACCAGTCTTTCCTTCCTTTTTCCTTTATTTTTCTCCTTTTTTATTTTGATTAAGACAGCTACATGGTAAAATGTATTGCCGCAGAATTAGTCCAGGTTAAGATTCCCTCCATGCCAAGGTTGGCTTTAACCAAGGTGAGTTCAGTGGGCAGCAGCCCAGGCACCTGTCTCAGTGTACGGATAGGGGTGTGCAGCCATGGGGATAAGTGGGTGGGATGTGGGGAGAGGAAAGTGAGGCAGGAGACTTGAGTTGAAGTCGTGCCTTAAACTGACTTGAAGCTGCTGTGAAACTGTGATCTGAAGGCCTTTGCCTCTTTGCTGACATTAAGACTTGGAAGATGCCACAAAGATCAAAATGGGACTTCGTTGTTATCCCCTACCTTGGCTCCGTGTGGAAGTTCATGAAGGTGTTTGCAGATACTGCCACAGAAGGTAACTGCTGTTCGTGAGCTTAATCTCTCCAGGCTCTCCGCAGGGCCAGGGGAAAGACGGGATCCTCTTGAGGACAAGTCTCAGTACAAACCTAATTTAGCCTGGGAGATTAGATTAACTGGGCTAAAGTTAGTCTTTGTGAACACCTTCCCCACCACCACCGTCTTGTACTGAACCAGTACTGACATCAGAGTTGGCCCTTACTTTTTCCTTACAATACAGCAGATGTTTGGGTGAATTTTCTCTTCTTTTTTTTTTTTTTTTTTTTTTTTTTTTAATTTAATGGAGACTGTACCATCAAACCTGAACAGACTGTTCAGATATAAATCTGCCCAGCATGGAAGTGAATGTGAAATGCAGGAACCAGATTGCTTTCGTATGTGTAGCTGAAAAAACTACTGAAGCAAGCAGGAAATAAGCACTGGAAGGATAAAGGGGTGAGAAAAAAGATTTTTAGGTCATTTTAAAGAATAGCTTCTGGAGAAAGTGTGTCCGGTATATGAACACCTTTATTTTATAGCTGTTATATAAAGCAAAAAGAGAGCTGTTAGGAAAGGAATAGTTGCAAGTAATTTTTGTGCTTCTTCCTTTTAAAAGGTAAGCATCATCATAAAAACTGCCAGAAGATGAATTTAGAATAAACATCTGGTGTACACAATAGGAAGTCGCCACACATTTTTTGAGAGTAGCAGCTCTAGTCATACATGTCATAAAACCCCATTTTTTAAACCATTTGGGGCATATATTAATTAAAAGCCCTTTTCACTATATTTGGACAAAAATTCCACAAAAAGCAAAGTAAGCTCCGAGTTCAGAACAATGTGTCTGCACGAACACCAGCAGTCAATAAAGGCAGAAGAAAAAACCCTTAGGCATACGGTGACTAAACGAAAGTCAAGAAATAGAAAGGATGACATCTTACTACCAGCAGGAGAGGAGAAGAGAATAGACTATTTCAACTGGAGCCTGCTTTCAAGCCACGAGGGAAGTATGGGGAACGATGGCAAAGTCCTGCAGCTGCTACCGTGTACATAGAGGGATGCTAATCCCATCGTTAGATCATACATAAATATTAACGCTTTTCTTGCCCGAGTGCTGGCAGCCCGCTCCGTAGGCCCACGCGCTGAACGCAGAGCTGCTGTGCCTCGCCTGGAACCATGCTGCTGCGCATCTCTGGTACGCCGTGTGGCTGGGGCTACAGCCACCGGTACCGCATTTCTTCACCCGATACCTGAAATCTACTTCTGAAATGTACTAAACTAGAGAAAGACATCATCATCATCATCATCATCATCATCATCATTATTATTATTATCATTATCATTATCAGCATTATCATCATTATTATTATTATTGCTATTATTATTGTTATTATTATGATGTCACTTCGAAAACCTCCCCACCTGTGTGTTTGTCTTCAGCACTTGCCTGTAAAGAAACATGTAGAGGGAGAGAGGAAAGGAGCATGCAGGCTCTTGGCAGCACTCCCAGTGTAGGGCTACTCAGTCTGGGAACAAAAGCTCTGTTTTCCTTCATTTTTACTACTGCTTAGCAGCCTGGTTCACTAACAGCCACCTTCTTTCCACTTAGAGCAGTAGCTCCAGACCTACCACTTGGAGTAACTAAGAGCCTACATTTCTCATTCTTCTAAGGAAGTTTTTTGGTTTTTTTATCCCTGAGGCTCCCCTCTCAGGTTCTTATCAGGGAAGTCCTGCCTCTCCTGGCTTCTCCACATGGATGCAGTGAGCTGTGGCCAAGAATTTGAATTAGAGGATTTGTCAGGCTGTAGTATCATAACATAATTCAGGGATCTTGCTGTTTGCTAAGAGAGGTAAAATTCCCATCTCTTTTAGAGCTATGTTTGCAAACAGGATCAACCGCTTGTCCCTGCTGTCTCACGCTCTTGTGATACGCCTTTCCCTTCCCCTGTGTCTACACCTGAAGGCCCAAACCTGGTGCTTCCAGGTAATCCATGTCCCCTTTCCTACCACTGCCTTAATTCCTATAATCCCCACCTCCAGTTCCTCCAAAGCAGCTGCTCACGGGGAGAGGTTTGCCCATATCTGCCATGCAAGCACAAGCTGTCACCAGGTACTACTTTCAAGTGGATCACATCCCACCAAAAATGCATGCCACAACTTAGGAATGTCTGGACAATCGCAACAGCACCAAAGATCAAGATGATGACTCCTGTAACAAATAAAAGCTTTGTTATCTTTGAGAAAAGTCCCTGCAGGAATCATAAAACATGAGCTTCGTCAAGGGAAGGGTCGAAAGGTAGAAACATAAAGAAGATGAAGAATCTCCAGTTAATTCCTTTGACTGAGAGGTATGAAGGAATGCTGACTATGTACAGTAAGAAAAGAAAGGGTAGTGAATAATTATAAACAGAAGTGAAAGCTGGGAATTTTCAGCTCGCCTGTAGGGACAGAAGTGAAGGTGTGGCAATTGCAAAAGGAAGCAGGGAGATAGAAAAGCACAAGGAAACATGATTTTGTTCAGGAAAACTTTCACCTCCTTGTATAAAAGCAGAAATTTTGAGAGCATTAACGTTCAGGAGAAACACTAAACTAATCCCTGACTGTGGGGGGGCTGCTAAATACAACAGACAAACGTTCTTCAACGTCAAGTGCATTGAACCAGCCAGACGACCAAAGATAAAGACGGTCAGCGCTCGTTTCTGAAACATCAGCAGGCAGTCAAACCAGCGCCGACTTTGCAAAGCAGAGCATTCTTCAAGTGCTACTGTGCTTACCTTGAAGAAATCAACCAGTGAAATTCGAATATTTCAGAGATGAAATACCAGCTTAGGAGGTGATAGAAGGAGAAAAGTTAGGGGCTTTTCTTGTCACACCATAACAACACGTTTAATTACACTGGTGCTGAGGGGCAGGTCTGAATATATGGATGGTGGGGTGGGGAAGATGGGCAGGTTCGGGTACAGAATGGAGGGGCACAAATAGTCTGGTCAATATTTAACCCAAAGCATTACAGAGCGTGCTTTTTTTTTTTTTTGGAAGCATGAAAATGGCGGTGATTTCATAACCCACTTAAACATCTTTGGATGAGAACTCTTATATGATTGTAAAGGATTTCTAGTTCTTACTTATATTTTCTATGTCTTCAGCATTGCTCTAAAAGTGCTTCTACACAAAGAGCTAGACAAAGTATCTAGAAGTGCTTTTTATACAAATTACCATTGCAAAAGAGAGAGAAGGAAATATTATCTCCATTTAAAATGGGCATGAAGAGCGGCTCCATAAGGGATTTATGGAGGTCACAGAAGAAGTCAAGAGGCAAAGGCAGAGACTGATGTTCAGTTGCACCTCATTGGGGCTTTGTTCCTTTCTCCATCACTTCATTCTTGTTTGCGGCAAACAGAAAAATCCCTCAGTGCAGCCCAAACTGCCCTGTTTCCCAGATGC
Organism: Scopus umbretta; assembly: GCA_013400535.1. Taxonomy (NCBI): domain Eukaryota; kingdom Metazoa; phylum Chordata; class Aves; order Pelecaniformes; family Scopidae; genus Scopus; species Scopus umbretta. The sequence goes on along the minus strand of VZTL01027982.1, from coordinate 159,640 downwards.
AGCACTTCATAAGAGATCAGCATGTTGTGTAGGTGGGGAGAACTGGAACAAGCAAGGAGCAGATAGAGGCAACAGCAGCAGCCTAGTGACCAAAGATGAGTTCTGACAAATGCAGGATTTGGGATGTTGTATTTTTAACCTCTGCAGGTGCTATATGACCCAGCAGGAATCCTTTCCCTCCCCCTTCCTCTGCAGCATCCCGCAGGCTGGCATGTGGCAGGCTGGTGTGCCCTGTGCCTGCCGTAGGCCAGGCGAACGAACAAAGCCAGCGGGAATGAACTGAACAGCAGCAGTATTTTCATATGCAATTCCTGTATTGATCAAAAAATAAATTACTGTTGCTCTGAAATGCACTCTCTCCAGCTGTGTAATAGAGACCACGCTAAAGAGGCCAGTCGGTGCAAGTTTCCCATTATCCTTCCTGTCCCATTAGCGTCTGCTCTTCCCTCGGCTCTTTGGTTGGAGTCTCTGATGTGATTTGCGACGTGCTGCTGACAAGGCTGCTGTTGTGCTTCCTCCTTAGAAATTTTTTTCTTCTGCCCGATGACTGCAGTCACCTTAATGGGAGTCTTAAAGGTTTTTTTGATGGCCTGTCCAAAGGTGAGCAATTGCTACCAGCGTTTCAGAAAAGACCAAAATTAACAAAAAGACCATTTTCAGTGGGAGAGGAAGAGAAAAAACCTCCCATGTGTTAGCGACTTCCCCAAAACACGAGTTTGCCGGAATAGACTATTGAGCTACCAAGGCCTGTTTCTGCCCCTGTCCTTTGCCACTGTGGTCTTCATGCTCCAGAGAAATCCCACGGCCCAGCATAGCACTGCTCAGCAATGCCGAAAACCCCTGTGGATGATAAAACATCTTCCTGACTCCTGAACACAGCAATTTTTCACTTTGTCTACACAGAGCCCCTGTACAGAGACTGAGCTCGCTGTATGCTCTCAAGCACATTACCTGCATTTGTTTCTACACCTTATGGGCCCTGAACTGCTATATGCACAACTCACAATTTTCTAGCGCTAATAACAATTTTCTACTTGGTTAACATGTGCAGCACCACACTAAATCCAGCTAATCGGTGTCCTCTCTGCCAAAAAGCAGGAAAAGGGTTCCGTGGCTATTCTAGCCTGTCAGCTTTCCTAGCCCTCCTAAGAAATCAATCTTAAGGAGTTTTTAGTTACATCAACCTCCGCTGCTTCCATTTTATTCCATATTAGATGTATTAGGGTTTGGGGTTATTTTTTGTATTTTAGCCCAGATATGACCAGCGGTGTGTAGTAATTGAAAGCATGCTGTCCTCCTCCCAGCATTGTGGGAGGAATGTGAAAACAGGGAGCTCCTTTCTTTCCTGATCACATTCAGCAGATGTTTGTGTCAGTGAGATGAGAAAGAACAACAGCCTGCCCTTTGCTGCTGGAGACTGTCCTTGGAGGGAAAGCTTTGGAAGTGAATAACCTTTGCATTTGCTGTTTCTGCTTGGGTAGGGGAGAAGGAAGCAGCTGTTGGTAGATGTGAAGCCAGACATTGGCGCACAGGAGAAAAAAATCAACAGAGAAGACAAGTGGGAGCTTATGGCACTTTAAAGACGGGACAAAGCTGATGAGAAATTAAGGACCATGGCAACACCCACAGCAGAGTTTGGAGGTGCCCCAGCAAAGGATTTGTGAAGTCCCAGGCACTGTTTACATCTGCAGGGTGTGACGAGGTGTATTAGGTCTCTAGCCTTGTGTACCACCCTGCCGCAACCAGTCGGAATTCATCTCCTAAATGAGGTGAAGCTTGCAGAGTGGAGGTGCAAGTTGAGTAAGGAGAATTTGCTGGAAGAGAGCAGGTGGACCGTCCTGGCAGAGGTGGCTGGCCCTGTGCCTCTGTGACAGAGAGCAGATAACCATAAGGCTGCATAACAGCGTATGCTGTAAAAACCAGCTGTTGTGTTTGGTCACAGTTTTCATCCAGCACTGGGCTCCACGTGAGTAGGTGACACTCAGCAGCTAGTAGTCTTATATAGCTAGAAAGTGTAGGGGGAAACTTGAATATGACCTGCCTGGTACAATAATTTAGACTACATACACCATTAATGCCAAAAAGGCAAGTCCCTCCGCAGCACGGCACGCCACTGCTGCTGCGTCGCAGCCACATCCGCACAGCCACAGCAGCTCAGCTGAGAGCACTTGTGTCCCAGCCTGTAATGGAAATGTCACCTCCTTCTGCCCAGGGCTGTCCTGAGACACACCACCCCCAGCGCGACGGGTCCCCATGGCTGGCAGAGGCTGCCGTCCCTCTCCCTCCCAGTTAGGCGCAGCTCTCACGTGCCCTGCAAGAGCCACCACGGGCACCTACCCCTTCAAACCAGCATTTGCCAGCGCTCCTGGATTGGCATTGCTGGAGCAGCTTTGCTGACTCCATCCATCACGGTCTCTCAGATACGGTCTTGCCACGTAGCGCATTGAAAACGGGCAAAGACGTCGCAGCCTGATGGCTGTTGTAAGTGTTCAGGGCAGAAGCGCTTCACCAGAATTACCAGCACGCAAGCTACGACACCCATTTCACCGCTGCCTGCTGTGACGCTTTGGCCCCCTACACAGACAGAAAGTAGCTTAGTGGCTGTCAGAGTGGGAGACGGTACATTAGAGTACAAGAAGAGGCAGGTAATGCTTTTTCTTCCTAGAGAATTTATAAGCCTGGTGAGCAGAGCAGATCCAGGTTTAAACTGCAGCTAGAAAAGGGAATCACTCCAGACTCAGAATGCCAATTAACTCCAGCATCACTTGAATGAATTATGCTAAGGTCAGAGCTGCAGCAAGCAACCATTGCTAATGAGATTTCAGTGCCGCTCTGCCTACTTTATGCACATCAGATTTCCTGTGAAGGAATCCCTCGGGGCACAACTGTTTGGCTTCTGTCTGAAACTTCAGGAGCCTCTGGCTCGGGAGGATGTTAACTTCAACCTCGGCGCTGTGCTAACCAGAAGGCAGGCAGTTGCAGTGCTGCTTTAGCAAACAGCAGATGATTTTAGACAGACATCACAACTTGAAATTCAAATTTTCTTTTTTTGCAACATAAGCATGCATTATTAATTTATCTATAGCTCTGGAAATCCTAAATTCCACTTTTTTTCATGGACAGTGAAGGCTGTTCTTAGTTTTATTTCGAGCACGCTGCAGACTGCTCTGTCCCCAACCCAAGCAAATGGTTTGCCAAGCTGTCCCTGTCTCTCTTCTGACTGTCCCACGTGCTGCCCAGATGCTGACAACAGCAGGAAGAAGCAGAATAAGCAAGGTTGCTAGAAACTTATTTTTTCAGACATATACTTTGCACACTGTTACATCTTCCAGCAGTAAGAGAGAGAGATTATTTGCTCTCATATGTGCCTAGACCAGGCTAAATCCTCGTGAGCCACTCTTTCCCGGGGGATTGATGTTCTCCTTGGCTGGTACCCATGTCAGGAGGAGATGGCTGCAACCTGGAGAGACCTCACCCATCACGGGGGGCTCCCAGCTCTACCATCCCATGCTGATGGGGGTTAAAATCATGAAAAAAAACTGCTAGCAAGAAAAGCACTGGTTTGCTTCCTCAGCTAATTTGTGCTCCTTGAAGGAAATCAAAGGCGGCGTTTAATGATCCTTCTGGGCACAGCATGATTTGTATCTTCATCTTTTCGGGGCACGCTCACAGCACGAAAACCCCTGGGGCGGAGGGGAAATCTCTTTGAAAGCCACTCACTGAGCGAGACGCTGTCAGATGTTGCAGGGAGGAAGAGTGAGGGCCTGTTATGAAAGTTGGCAGGTGACTGAGCTAATTACGGACTCAGAAGCAATTTAGGGTGACGGGAAGTGACTTGAATTGTAACCAGAGGTTAAAAGAGTTTAAAAGGAGACAGTGCCCGCACTGCCATGCTCGGATGGGCTGAAGACCATTCCCCGTCAGCCCGCTGAACAGCCGTAGGTCAGGGAAACACCTTTCACACTCGGTACAGAGTAATTGCAGAGCAAAACGGCAAGCTGCTGCAAAATGGTGTTAATCGGATGTGGAGAGCCTTGCAGAACCTTCCCCCACCCCTATCTCTTCTTCAAAACTGTCAGGGTATTTTTAATAACAATTGATGGTTGCCTAAAATCACAAAACATGTTTTCATTAATATTCATGAATGAATGGACTGTTTTTATCTACACCTACATCAATGTGTGGCAAAATGTATCCAAAGCCCAGCTTTTATCTTTAATCACACTGAAACTGATGGCCTCTGATTTTTGTAGGGAAAAAAATACTCTTGTTTTCAAAGGAGAAAAGCATGAAATGTTATAATTTGTGACCTAGAATTTTGGTAGAGCTGCTCCGTTCTGTGAAATCAAAAGGAAGAGAAAAAATAAACTAAACTTTTAAGATTTTTAATTGAGTTCTGAGCATTCTGGCGATGCTGATATGCATTTCTACAGTAGCTCTTGCCTGGATACTCAGTATCAGCAGGAAAAAATAAATTAACAGAAAAGCTTTGAAAGATTTTTTTAAAAAGGGGTTCCGCCTAGACACTGCTCTTTATTTATGCTACGGTAGCATGCAGCAGCTTCCCCAGGGATCAGGCACGGCTGCTGTATATACTGTGCAAACCCAGAGCCGCAGAGCCCGTGGCCCACAGATGCTAGGTTGGGTACAGTCAGCTCATTTGTATTGATGCCATTTTTCCTGACAGGCAGATGTTTAATGCCCAGATCACTACAGAGAGGTCTGCAGTGTACTGCAGCCCAGCTCCACTGGCTCCCTGACCCACCTCCATTGCCAGGGAACAGATAAAACCGCCCCGTGGGCTCAGTCCGACCCCTGGACCCACTGTGATCCAGATAAATCAAGGGAGGGGGAAGCGGAGTGGTTTGCTGCTTTGCCCCTGTAGGTCACTTGCCAAGCAAGAAGACAGTCCCTGGCCCTGGAGGTTATGCTGTCTCCCTTTGCAATTAGGGAGCACCCTGTATTTCCAAAGCACCCTACAGCCATTAGCTAATAAATCCTCATCAGGATTTCAGCAAATAGGCAAGGCCATCACATCCAACCATGAAGGCAAGTAACTCATCCCTGCACCCTCCACATCTACTGACCCTGACAGGGGAACACGTGGGAGGAGGGACCCTCCTTCCTTCTAGCCCAGGCAGGCTGGAGCAACCCTAATTTGGCCCAAATACCTCTGTCCCGATAACCTTGCAAAATCCTGAATCCTACACAATGAGTAGGGAGAAGGAGGTATTTGTAGCATATCCTCTGAATAGGTCATTGCATCATGCATTTAATACGAAGGATTTGGCAACATAAATGATGTTGCTAGACACGCACTGAGTCAAGTGTCTTTGCAGCCGTGGAGATTAGCAGAATAAGTGGCATCATTTATTTAGTCACTTGAGGCACCGCAATTCCTGGGGCTCCCCGTGAAGCAAAGCCTCCTCCCTCGAAAAAGCTGTTCTACTGCAGCCACTTTAACACAAAAGGCTTTAATCTCTTTTAAAATCGGGCTTCCCTTCCTCCTAATCAAGCTCCTTCAGGTCATGTGGACTTGAAATGGAAAAGATTAAGTTTAACCCTTTGGTAGTAGAGAGATAAGGATAAAGTTGACTTTCACTCTGGGTGCCTTTGTGACAGCACCCAGAGAAGCTGCTGTCTGCTCACAGTTCTCCCCACACTGAGCATCTGCTTTAATTTACTTTTCCTTTTTCTTTATTCTTTCTTTTTTTACTTGCCTTGCCTTCAGAGATGGTGGGAAGATGCTTCAGTGCTCTTTGTTTCCTGTGCATTCTGCTCTCCTTTGGTGTCTCCCTCCATGCCCTAAATTTCCTGCTGCTCAGAACACCATGCCTAAAATGCTGCTAGCAAAAAAAAAAAAAAAAAAAGGTCAATTTAACTTTGGGNAAAAAAAAAAAAAGCTCATTTCATCTTGGAGTATTTAAACAAGTCTAAATTTAGAGCTGAGCTGTGGAAAAAAATAAAAAGGAAAAAAGGCAAAGTAACCAGCCAAAGGCATTAATTAATATGACACCTATGCGACTGCTTCTATAAACAACAGGGAGAGCATGCAGCTTGCAGATGAATGGGTCTGCAGGCAGATATTTACAGAGCATGCAGGTGGAACATGGGGTCTAAAAGGACATATTTGGTCCGAGTCATCCTGCTGACATCCAGTGATGCTCTGCAGGCCAAATGGTCATCCATTATTCACTGCTCCTGAGGCAACCTGAAATGAAGAAAGTCAGTGGTGTAATACCTGCCTACGTGTCCGTCAGTGTACGACTCCCTGTATATGCCCCTCTGTGTTATGCTAGGGGTGAATCCGTCCTGCTCTACAGAGATCCTAGCAAAGTATCAGGTATCCAGGTATTAGCTGCATTCCCATGGTAAACAGGCTTTTGTGTACCTGCTCTATGGAGTCATGTCAGGGTCTTCTTGTGACCACCGGCACTCGTCAGCCTGGTCTCCGATTGCAGAGGAACCCTTCCACACACAGCTTCATACTGCATAAAGCAATGCCCCTGCACCCCGATGGTGTTAAAAGTGACTAATTTAACCCAAAACACACCTGGGAATGAGGGAGGTATCATTTTCTCACTGCAATGAGAAAGGGGCTCTGAAAGAGGCGGCGCTCACCCAGCACCACCCAGTGCTACACATCTTTCAGGTCGCACCAACCCAAGCTCCCCAGGTGCCAGGCACACTGCCAGTCATGTGGCCAACTCCTAGACCTAACAGCATCTCCCCATTGCATTGCGGATTCCAGGAGCTCAGCTAGGATTGCACAGGCCCTGATGTGACCAGGAGGGAGGGAGGGCAGTGCTCAGCTGCAGGGTCACCTCCCCAGCCCCCAGCCTGCCTGCCTGCATGCCTGCCTGCATGCCCCAGCTGCCTGCCTGCAGCATCAGCACTCATGCAGAAGCAAGTCTGCAGCCCTCTTCCCCATCCCCACTCAGCTATTAAATCCACACCTCTGCAAATTCAGCTTATGAGTGCTAACTCTCCACAGCACTGAAACCTGATCAGAAGAGATTTGCATGACCAGCCAGTAAAACCGTGACTAAAAGTGCTTTTCCATCGCTACTTCTGGCAAGGGCCCCCTCCTCCTGGCAGCTGCTGGGACAGGGAGATCAGGTTCTCTAGTGCTGGCAAAACACTGCATGACTGCTTTCCAAACCACCCCGAGGAGCAGCTTAACCTTCTCAGGCAGACCAGAGACATTATCCTCATATCTCCTGAACAGGACACAAGCTCAAACACCATTGAGAAAGCAGTTTCACAAACAAAGTGTTTGACCAGGGTAGAAAGGAGCTTTTTTTACCCAGGTACTTATCTAAGGAGCCCTGCCAAGAGATAATGAGAGGCACACGATTATTATCTCAGATAAATGCATCTGCTGTGAACAAGACCGCATTGTTTATTCCCATCATGCCTTGTTTTAAGTTATTCAAAATCAAAGCAAATTATTCTTATTAAGTGATTATGTCCCAGATGTTTTAAGGATCATGACAGAGCAAAGACTTCTCTGAGGTATGCGGTGGTGGCAGGCACGCAACAAGATCCCAGTGTCTCCAGAATGAAAAACAAGTCAGTACGGATCTCTTGCAACCTCTTCCCCAGTCCTGATATCTACAGTGCAAAAAGGACCCTGATGCTTGCTTCGTGTGGGCCCTGAGACACTGCTCCAGAGTACCTAGAAAATAGGAGGGAGCACCCCTGCCTCACCGCATGGGCCAACTGGGATATCATTACCACGGATGCCATGAAGAAGAAGTGTCTCTGGTGTCCAGCTTCAGCCCGATAAACCTCCTGGCAACAAGAGTAGTATCATAATGAGCTTAACGCCTGAGGAGGCTGAGACACTGTCCCATACGCTCTTCATCTCCACGAAACTGCATACTCTTCTCTTTGCTGTGTTCAAGGTTGTTGCCATATTCCCTGTTGCAGCTGACTTTCTAACAGAGACACTTGGCTGCTACAAAATGTGCCATATTGACCAGCACTGCAGGGAGAGAGGTTGCCCCAAGAGGTTGTGCCGTGCCCGGCACATCTTTCTAATCAGCTTTCTCTGAAGCTCAGCGTAGAGTTCCCCTTTCTTCATTTTGCCCCATTCTCCTTTTATTTATCCCGCGGTAAGACTACACATTAGTCTGCTCGGGTATTTCCAGGTCAGGGTCACCACATGAATGCATTAAACAAATGAGGATTTCTACTGTCTTTACTAAACTCTCCTCATATGCTTCTTACATCAGTGTTTTGATGATATTTGTTCTTTGGCTGGTCTTGACATATGCCAGTATCTTCTTGTAACAAGGTAGTCCAAACTGAACTGTTTCTAGTCAAACCAGAAGTGGATAGAGCTGGTAAACCTTCCCCCCGCCTGTGAATACAGCACAAAATTGCACTGGCATTTTTTTATTGCCCCATGGTTTTTCAAATTTAGCTCTAATTTGCTGTACTCGCTCACCCCATACCTCTTGCAGCCTTAAATTCTGACTCCTTGTTATGTGTTTGCTTTCATTCTTTCTCACAGGATTCATTTTCTTTTTCCCCAGCTAGACCTTGCCGTTGTTTATCTCCTCCCCGTGCTCCACCTGTGCTCACCCACTGTGGTGGCTGAGCTCGGCAGAAGTAACTGGAGGTACACTGATCCCATTAAGGACCCTCCAGTCACCTGAGGTTTTCAATTTTAATTTCATCGTCAAATCCCACTCCCTTGCAACTTTAGATTATTAAGGGGTTAAGTGAGATATACCCAGTAAATGAGATAAATCCAAATAAAGGGATTTGGATCTCTCAGTTCAGCATGTTGCTGTGTCTCATTACCTTTTCTATCAGTGTTTCAGGGTTTTCCAAACAGGGAAAGAGCCAGGGTTTTCTGGCTCTTGCCAGAACCCGTCTGGATTAAACTGGGCCCCAGCTGCAAATAGCACACAGTGGCTGGAAGGGTTAGTGAAAAGATCCTGCAAAAATCACTCACAATAACTATGTGCTTCTGGCCCCTTGCAAAGTAGAGAGAAAATGCTATCTAAAATGTTGATTCTCCTGCCTTCAGATCTCATTTCAGATTTTTTTTCGGAACATGATTTTTTATCATCTCTTCCCTGAAATATCCAGACAGGGAAGCCTGCCACCCTGGATGCTACCCGTCATTTTTAATCCTGGTAAACATGGAGAAACAAGACCTTGATGGTCAGTCTTCCTAGTCCCTCTAAGACCAATCATCTCCTCTTTTCAGGCTGCAGAGGAAGGAGGAGGCAGCAGAAGCCCAGCCCTGTGGTCCGCAGCACAGCAGCATGAGGCCGGAGTCGGGGGAAGGGCAATCAGATCCTTCGGTCCTCATGGGCAACACATTGCACCCCTTGTCTGCAAAAACCATTTCCGGGAGGAAGACTTTTTTCTGTACCGTCCTCACCTCCAGATCCCCCCCGAGGCCGTCCAGGTCTGTATGTACCCCTTTTCAGGGCAAGAGCCCCCCACACTGCATTTTGGCCATTTGAGAAATGCATTACTAAGATCCAGATCCGCTCTGCCTGATGCCTTCATATGCTGACTATGGCATTTGCTGTACAGCCATGTGGTACCTGGAAGGCACTGTTCTAGAGTGTTTGTGTGTGTAGAAATTGATTTTTTGTAGAATTTAATGTCAGAAAGAACCATTTCAAACTTCCCGTGTAACTCCTTGCACAGACGTAAGAACGTCATCTGGAAATTTCTGCCCTTGAGGCCCACAACCTCTGCTTGAAGATCGTAACTTTAAAAAAGATGCTCAGTCTGGAGTGAAGATTGTAATAAATGAGGAAACCTTCCTATCCTGAGGTGAGTTATTCCTGTAATTACTTAATTGCTCACCCCGGGCTTTCAGCCTCTTCATCATACAATTTAACCTCTATTCCACATTTCACAGTTTTATTCCCTTCTCTATATTTCCTCTGCCACTTCCATTACCCCATTTAATGTGCGGCACGAATGCTGCACTCAGTAGCGGATCTGTAATACGCGCGTTAGTTTTACTCCAGTGCTTTGACAGCCAGTTTCTCCCTTCACATCCTTACGAGAAACCTAATGATCTAGCGTGGCTTTGCATTTTATATTAAATAAGCCATTTGTAAAGGTGCAAAAGATGATTGGAAGATACTCTAATTATTGGGTTAATCCATAGCCAGAGAGTCAAGCTGTTCAACAGGTCACTCTAGACATTTATAATCTTTTCATTGCTATATCTATAGTTATTTATAATTCATATTTCTTGTGACGATAATGAGCTTATATAGCGCGCCCCTCATCCGAGCATGCAGTCAGCTACTTGCTGCTATTCATCAAGTTCAGCCATTGGGCTCCTTTGATTCATTGGTCTCCAGACACAGATGAGGGGATGGCAATCTCAACTGAATGTTGCCCCAACGGAGACGTTTGACTATTAATAAATAATTGCTCACATTAGGAGGCAATCAGTTAACCAGCAGAGTCCTTTTTTTCATGTCATTTTTGCTTCCCACTGCCCATTTTTTCTCCTTTCCTCTTGCCTGTGTGAGGTCCTCAGACATGGCTTGAAGGTCGAGCACCTTGGCAGGACCTGCGCTGGACTGCTGTCAATGCGCCATCTCAGCCTGGCCTCATCAATCCTCTGCAAACCTCAGTGCCAGGCGGTGGCACGGCACAAACCCGCTGGTGCCTGCAGGAGCCCGCCATGTGCCTCACGCTCCTGGTCCCAACCCCGGGTCCCCAGCGGGGAAGAGGTGGCACCAGGATGACGTGCCAGCATCCTGCACAGCAACAGGGAGACCTGATGGACAGAGATCAAAGGTTGAGGGGGGTTTTTGGGGAGTGGGGATGTGACCCCTTTAAAGTAGGCATGGCCTGACCTCCAGCTGGAGAAGCTGAGACCCGTCTTCAGGAATCAGAGTAATCCTGGGTGATTTTATCCCACTCCACTTCCCTAAATCTGCGGCTGCTGCTGCTCGGCGAGGGGATTAAGGGGCTGGCGGGGGATTACGTAGCTGCTGCGGCTCCCGGCGTGGAGCTCCCTCCTGGCGCGGCCGCTCCTCAGGGTGCAGAGACGCACTGCACCCACGGGTGCCCACCCACAAGGGTCCCCGGGGGGTTTTTGGCCACCCACCTGGAGCCAGAGACCCTTGGCAGAGCCTGGCAGCAGGAGCAACGTCCCCAGGGCAGAGGCAGACGGGGTCACCCCGGGGCTCTGCCCCGCAGCGGCAGGGCACCCGGCCCAGCAGCATGGCGGGGGCTGTGTGGGACCCTCCCCAGGGCAGCAGGAAGGGTGGGGATCCCCTGCATCCCACCGGCCGGTCCCCTTGCTGATGGTTGGTGCATGGAGGATGGGGCCCTGGGCCGTCCCATGGATGATGCTCTGTCTCTTCTGCCTCCTGCCCTCCACCAGGGCCCAGACGAAGATCCCGCTGGAGACGTAAGTGTTTCCCTCTCTCTGGCATGGGGCGTTTCTGGAGTGGAGTGGGCAATGCCTTGGGCACCGGGGGGTGGTTGGGAGTGCCTCCCTGGAGGTGAGGTGGCAGGCACTGCAGCTGCAGGCTCCTCCGGCAGGGCACGTCGCTGCACGAGGGTGGTGTTTCCTTACAATGGTGGCGAGCGCTCCTGGGAGAGGACACGGGCACGGGAGCCACAAATTCAGTTCCCAGGTCTAGCACGGATGCAGTGCCTCATTTTCCCTGTTCGTCAAGCAGAGCAATGATACTCATCTGCTTTAGTTAAGTACTTTGACATCTATTAATGCTCTGCTTAATGCACTGGGCAGCAGAATGCGAAACCAGTTTAAAGACACGTTCATAAAACCCCACCGCTGGTTCAACTTGTGAAGATTCAGCCTTGGAGGCAGACATCAGCAGTCCCAGTTTAGCAGGTCCCCAGTTTAGCAGAGTGGTTCCAGCAAATGCTGCTCGTTTGCAGCCTGCCAGGGACACCCCAGGGATGCATAGCACTGGTCAGGATCTGGCTGTGGGAGGCATACGCATGGGATGTTTGAGCGAAGATGCATCTCTCTGACGCACGTGAGCTCCAGATCATGCTGTGCAAGGTTTGCAGCTCCGAAACTCTGATCCCTTGTGCTGGTCTGGTACACTAACAGCTGTAAAAAGCCTTCGTGCGCACATACGCAGCCTGGGTAATACATACACACGAGTTTATTCATGTGTGCCGATGTCAGGGGTTGTTAGTGGGGGGAGGCTAAATAGAGGAAAGAGGCCACGGCACCTTTTCTTGCTTTTCCTGCTCCACCTTACCACGAAGTGCATAATAGCCCTTCCCAGAACTCTGGAGCATAGGAATGAAAAGCTGAACTGCAATACAAAGCATAAACAGCCATGTCTGGGGTCCAGGTGCTAGTGCACATGCAGGGAATCTTGATGCACCTTTTTGGATGTAGGTTTCAGGGCACCCATGCCGGCACATATGTTGGTGTGCCCAAGCGGCTCCTCCGGCACGGACACTGCTGGAAAGCTCCCTGCCAGCAGCGCAGCCCATCCTGGCAGACCACCAGGAGGCTAACAGCTCTCAGCAAACCCAGTTTATAAAAACTTCACCTTGTTAAGCTGATTTAGGCAAGTTAAATCCCTTAAGGATTAAAAATGTCAGCACCATTGTTGGTAAAAGTTGTTGTGGGGCAGCTTCTCTGGAGCTGGGCTAGGTCCGTCTGTGCAGGACAGCAGGTTGGTCTGGAGGGAAGACAACACTGCCATCCAGTTTCAGGAGGAGATACATCTAATAAACTGACCAGCGTCAGCTCAAGCCCTTTCCTGAGATTGAGAAAATGTTTTATATTCAAAAATTGCCAATAAGACCCTTGCAGATGTGCTCGCCAATACAGCTCACGTGATTACCAAGAGTTGCGCTGACTTTATCCAGGGGTGGGCCTCAGAAAACTCTACCACCAATTTTATTCTTGGCTGCACTATCAAGCCTTTCCTCAGCAAAGTGTTTCTGATTTGGGTTTCACAAAAAGGATGCAGAGGTTACACAGAAGAAAGTCCAAATTCTGGTAATTTCAAACTGTGCAAAATAAAAATCGACTTTCCGTGCCCAGGGTAATACTGCATGGAAATACCTTTTGGCCTTGAAATCTGTGGCGTTAAGAAGCCAGCCCATCCTTTCTGCTGTTTTCACCACTGCATACAAGTGCAGGGATTACAGGCCGGCAATCTCTGACCAAATCTTTTTCTGATGTGTTTGGTTATAATGTGATAGCCCTTTACTATTGAGGAAAGAGTTACGTCACTTTGCACAATTTGGAACTTATTCACGTACAAGAACAAAGAATAAACAATAGAAAAAGAGCTTTTCTCCCCTGGTACTGAAATCAGAACAACAGCTAAATTAATCCCTGGTGTTTTAAATCCACTCATGAATTCAACTAAAACACAAAAGTTGCCCTTTTTGCATGAAATTTCAGTAGAAGAACACATTGGCCAGAGGACCAAAGGGAATAAATCAGCAGAAAATGGACCTGCTCCATAGATTACAGAGGGGCATTTTGGGGACACAAAACCAGAGGCTTTTAAACACCAGCTGGGTTCAATCGCAGTTGAGTGACACAAGGCTAAGTAGGCCTGTGCTGCTCCCCAAGACATGCCTGGCTTTGCGGCACTGTGCTCGGTTTGTCACCAACTTATTCACATCTTTGCAAAGCTCACTCAGATTTAACTCCAGCGGTCCAAAAAATCTGCTCAGTCAATTACTAGCAATGTGTCTGGAGTGCAGGTCCAGCACAAAAATCACCTCCTCTTTCTTCCTGGCCACTGTTCTGCTCGTCAGCTGGCCATGGCATGGGCAGGAGTGCTTGCATCTGTGAGGATGGTGAGGATTTGGAGCTGGCTGCTCAGCCTTTGCTTCTTGGGGTACTGGAAACATTAGGAAATGCTGGTGGGAGAGGTGAAAATCAAGCTGCTGTGGGCTCTTTAGGCTGCCCCTCCTGCCTCTATACATCTTCTCCTAAGTTCACAGAGCTAGCAGCCTTCAATGAAATTTCTCTGCAACCTGATGAATTTTAGACTGACTTTTTCTCTCACTTGTTTATGAAAAAAAAAAAAAAAAAACCTATTTAAATTCAGCAGGCTGCCCTTACTTTCCCAGTACTCTAAGGTCACTCCCTTCCCTGGCAAATAATTGTCTTTTAAATATGTAAACGCCAACATATTTCTGCCTCTTCACTTGTCTCCTTTGCAACTTCCATGAAATGCCACCATATATTTTTAGTTACCCACTCCTCAGCCCTGCCACACAGGGCTTCAGGACCTTTGTGCCCTCTCATTCCTCTGTGCCCCCTAACTTTCCAACCAGCCCTCCAAAGTTGCCGGTCTGTGGCTCTGTCTCGGCTTCCCCCTGCCTTTGCGTCTCCTTCCTCCTCTCCTCCTCCTCACGCCCTTTGCCTCTCCCAGGACAAGTGGGTTTTGCAGCACGGTGCCTCCGAGTGCTGCTTTGAGATCGGCAAAAATACCAGCGGTGGCTCAGAAGCGGCTGTGGGGCTGCCGCCTCGGGCAGGCTGGGAGAGCCCTCCCCGGCTGAGCACCCGACACCTAGGGCACCCGCATGGAAATCATGAAATTACACAAATCCTGACCTTTTTATCCTTGAGTTCTGCTGTTACTGGAAGTTTCAAGGTTCATATATTTAGGTTTCTGTTGCCACATCCTCAAAGGCTAAAAACCAACCTTCCCTCTTCCTGTTTTAATGAAAGCAGGGAATCCCGTCATGGTGGACTTCAGGACTTCACAAACAAGCAGATCCACGAGCAGCAGGGCTGGGTCTTCTATGAAACTGTGTCTGTGGCTGGCATCTTTACTGACTGATCATTGCTAAGCTCGTATTGAAGACCTTTTGCCTCAGTCATAGCATCTTTCTGCTGACGCTGCCCAACCGCACCCACTAGTCAGAAATTAATATCACAGACTCTTCCACCCTGCTGGGTTGAAAAATGATGAGGGCTGGAAGGAGTAGGGGCTCAAGCACGGCCACAGACATGACACAAAACAGAAAGACCAGGATGACATGCACTTCATTTTTATTTGGAGGAAAATGTGGTAAAAATAAACCTCCCTGCTAAAATTACTATCATCCTAAACTTCATGTTTAGGTTCTCTCTTTCTAAAGTAAAAGGTGAGGAGACTGGAGAATAACAAAACACCTCACACGTAGAAGTTATAAAACCAGCAGCAGCAGATGGACATTGAGCTAAATGTTGATTCAGAGATCCTCAAACCTTAGGGAATGCGTTAGTCACTACAACAAACAGGAGAGCCTCACACGGGGTCCCTATTTCTGGTTTCCTCTTGCATTCTAGGCTTGCTAGAATAACTCTGATATGGGGCAATAAATCCTAGTCTCCTAGCAAATACCCGTATTCTTTTTTTTCCTAAGAATGAAATTAAGAGAAAAAAGCTCTGGCTATAAAAGTAAGATGCAGAGCACAATCTCAAAAAAAAAAAAAAAAAAAAAAAAAAGAAAAAAAAAAAAAAAAAAAAAAAAAAAAAAAAAAAAAAAAAGAAGCAGCCTTGTTCTTATTGACTTCATCTGGTGCTAGATCACACTCAGTGATTAGAAATGAATGCCTCATTGCCAATTAAGGAGTGATTAAAAAAGGCACCCACTCTCTCATTATACTCCTTTTATAGGCAGTGGAGAGAGGTGTAGTTCAGAGCAGAAGCCTTATGTATGCTCTAAATAATCCATTATAGCTGCCTATCTGTCTCTATTTGCAAGAGGGGAGCCTAAACAGGCTTTCCTAGGCTAAAGTTAGCTGTTGTGATTATTCCACCATTGCTGTACTGGCTTTACTCCAGAGCTCATCTCTATGTTGGTGTATTAGTCTGCCATGAAAGTGGTGCAATACACTGGTAAATCAGGTCCTGAGGTTAAAGTCTGCCTAGGACAGGAAGAAACCTACTGCAAGCCATAGGTAAGACTCTGCACCCTATAAATAAGTAGTGTGTTCTGGTAAGTGGAGAAGGCCATTTATTCCATTAAATAAATCTCTCCTAAGTGAATCCTTGTTGAAGGAACTGCATGTAGGTGGAACTGCTTAATGTGAATCATGTAACAGATTTCTGATGAAGTGCTCTGTCAATTATGAGAGCCATCTATTTTGATTTGGATGGCTCAGTGTTCAGGCTGCTCTTCAACATCCTTATGTTCTCCATGTGGTATTGCTATCACCAGTTATTTACAGGATGGCACAAATATGAGTACTGTTTTACAATGATGAGGTGCATAATCCACTCTAGCATTATCAAGCCGTAGTATCTCCACTGAGAGCAGTGAATTCATCTGGCTCGTTAGTCTCTGCCCCATGCAGCTCTAGGAACTGAATCCAAGGAGTGAATCTTGACAATTTTTTTCAGGTCTGATACTTATTTTTCTTCAGCAGTCTTGACATCAGGTGTCTAGCTCTTCACCCCAGGCTCCATCGGCAATCAGTGAAGACAAATAGGTGTCTGCAGAGCTATTTTTTTCACTTTACTAACAATAGAGTAAACCAGATGATATCTAAGACCAAATGTACAACTTCTGCACCTCTAAAGTTAGGTGAGAAAAATTCCACTCTGAGTCAAAAAAGTAGTGACCAAGACTGGCAGAAGTCAGTGTTTCTCCTTGCTGAGCAATGTCCTGAGCAGAATGTCCAAGAGCAGCACTTGCCTCCTGCCTTACTGCTTGTCTGGCTAGCCATGTGTGGAGAAAGCATTGTCATTATAGTAGCTTAGAGAAATATGGGGTTTGGGGGGAGAGTTCATACTCATGAAGATGGAGTTTTCCCTGTCTAAAGAAGTAAGCAATTCTGCCAACTTTGAATTATTAACATTGATTTTCCTTCTTTCCCTGCCCCCCCCCCCCCCTTCTTAGGGTGAAGTCTTGGGCAGATACCTTTGGTGGGGAGCTGTACTCCATTGTGACTAAGTATTCGGGCTCTCTCCTGCTGCAGAAGGTAGGCAAAAGCTGCAAGGTTTCCCTTGGCTTTGCATCATCTCCCCATGTAGCCCTCCAAGGTTTCTCCCTGGGGTGGAAGAAAGAAAAACACACAGATCCCCAGCTAACTTTCAAAAGCATGCAGGTTCATATCCATAAGCACAGAGTGATGCCCTGTAGCCATTATCCATGAACTGGAGAGGGGAACCCATCTAAAGTCTTTCCTGTTTTCATTAGCTGTGGCCAAATGCCACCTAAATTGTCCCTTTTTTTTTTTTAATAGTTTTTAACAGGACTCTTCATGTTTCCTCTCTGATGATCATTTCATGCCCTTCCATACTGACCCTTCACTCCTCCCTTCCTAAATGCCTATCAGTCCCTCTCCTCCTGCTCATCACTCACCTGCTCATTGTCACCCCATCATCCCCCCCCCTGCAGCTCTCCAGCTGGCACTCTTATTTACTTCTGCTTCCTCATCTGTCTTCCTCCAGTCACTCATCAATCCTTTGAATTGTGCCTTTAAAACTCTGCTTTGGACAGGATCTCTGAGGCTGATGACCTGGAAGCCGTGACCTTCCAGAGGTGTGGAGCTTTGCCTCCTTCATGCCTGGCTTAGTCACCGAACAACAGGCGCTGCTGTGCTAGACTGCCAGCATTAAAAGGTGTAGCTCCAGGGAACATTTAGATAAATGTTCCCACTTGCAGCTGTAGAGATGTTGCTCTGTTACCTTTGGTCAGGGGTGAACAGCTGCTCCTCTTTCGGGCTTGGTGAACTCTGCACTGCAGCAGCAGGGCTGTATGGATCAGCACCTCCCAAGTGCTGCTCAGGGGGCCTGGTGGCTGCTGAGGGGGATGCAGTCCCCTCTCTGCCTCATGTGGCTGTCCAGTTCGTTTTCTTTACTCTTTCTCTGATTCATCTCTTCAACACAAGCCATACATTGCCTCTTAGGCCTTTTAGGTTTCTAACCTTTGTCTTCTGACAAAGAAGATTTTTTCTTCTCAAAAAGAGATCTGGATATCATTGGACTTGCCTTGCCCTCAGTTTCCCTGTCCCCACAGTCCTGCTTTCTGTCTGGAGGAAGGGAGCGTCTCCTGCAGCATCACCTTTGCTAGGCTTGGCCAAGAAAGGCCTTCAGCATATATGACAAAGCTCTATACTGACCATTAGCTCTTCTTAGGAGGAATGCGCCACCATGCAATAAGAAGTTGTCAGCACTGGTATGGGTACTTCATGCCCTAATTATGAGGCAGCTGTGATGCGATATCAATGCAGGCAAAAGTTTGGCTTTTAGCAGTTTGATGTTTCTGCATTGCCTGTTCTTCTATGGGGTCTGCAAATGGTAGTGCCAGAGGCAAAGTGACATGCTACAGCAGCTCCAGTGGGTGCTGGAGCTCCAGAGGGAAGGAGATACAGAATGGGGTTATTTGACAGTTTAGGTATCTGTGTCTGATGCTGTATAGGTATTTGCTGTCCAACAGAAAGTCTGCAGATACCAGCTTTTTCTGGAAGGTGCTAAGGGTGTCACCTTATTGTGTGAAGGAATATTGCAGCCATTATGACTTCTCCTTACTGTTCTACACAGCCAAATTGTCTTGCTTCTGTGGCTACTCCTACTAACAGATTAAGGGGGTTCCTTCCTAAGTCCCCAAAATCAGTGGGACTAAGCAGAACAGGGCTTAGCTTGAAAATACCAGTGTTGCAAAAGCTAATAGTGGAGGCCAAGGACTGCAGATGCAGCACTGAGGTGGGTATGAAGATAACTGTGCCATGTTGGCCTTCTAGAGATGTTGCACCAGGTCATTTCACCGCCCTCTGTCCACACTCTCTGTTTTGACCGTTGGGATCTTGATCTCTTTGGGGTAGGGGTTGTATGAGATGTTACTATAGTATCTCTAAAAATGAAAGTCATGGCAACCAGATCATGAATAAAAATTCACAACTCTATCAGCTTTTAGCATAATTCACTGGAAGGAAAGAAAACTAATTTCTGATTAAAAAGAAGTTGAATGTAACCAAATCCAACCTAACATTCATGTCAAGGGGAATTAAGGCAGAGCTATATTTCCCTGGTGGACTGACAGCCTTATAAAATAATCATACTTGCCTGCCCCAGTCCATATTCATGTGGTCTTGCTCTTGGAGAGAGGAAGGTGTCTGGTGTGCTCTTGCACATGTTGGGGCCTGGATGCAGCACAGACTGATTGTGCTTTGCGTAGTCTCTGGACACCTCTGAGCAGGACACAGTGTCTCTGTAACTCAGAGGGAAAACGTCCTTCAGTGAGTCACTGTCACCACTTCCAGCAGGGGGTACAGATGAGCTTGATCCAGCCTTGCTCTGTTAACACTTCAGCAGAGAGTCATCTCTTGAATGCATGTCCTGCCCTGCCCTAACTTCACTTAAGCAGTTTAGACAGCTCAGGTTTACCTTTCACCTCTCAAGTCCCACTCCTTGAGCTCTTTCATTTCCCTGTATTTCCCTGGGACCAGGGAAATAGGAGAGGACCAGCCAGCACCCATTTCTTCAGTCCCTCTCTCAGCCTCCATTTCTTTGCCAAGCACTGGGTCAGACACCACCTCATAAATCAGCATCTCAAAGCAGGGACTGTCTTGGAGGTGTCCCTCTGCATCAGTGACACAGTGCTGCAGAAGGACAGCTTCAGGAGGATGCAGACAAATCTTTTACTAATAGGTAACATTTGCATGCCCTGTGAGATGCACCTTGGCAGACCCTGAATGGCTTTATGTGTAGATCACTGCACTGGTCCAGGTTGTGGGCAAATCAGGCCTAGGGAGCCAAGTGTACCAAGTCTGTAAATACAAACAGATGTGCTCCCCAGGCACCTTTCTCTTTTTTTTTTTTTTTTTTTTTGGGCCATTGTCTTTTTTTCACATGAAGTATTTCTCTGGATGCATGAGTATATGCAGACCAGCAGAAGGGTGGGGAGCACAGTGTAGAGGCCCTGACAATTCTTTCCTCTGTGTTTCTTTAAGTCGATGGGCATTTTTGTTTCTGAGGAAATACAAAATAAGAGATAACAGCACCTTTCAAATTTGCATCTCCCAGAGCTAAGGAACAGAAAGCTTGAACCTGTGTCTTGTTAGGCCTGTTTGCCACAGTCCTGCTGCTGCAGTTGGCCAGGCAGTGACCAAAGGCCTGGGGCCACCAACTGCAGCCACACCAGGACACTATGGTGGTTCTGGGCTTCTCAGGACTTGCCTCTGAGTGATAGAAACACCATCAGCTTCAGCAGACCCAAAACTTTTTTTTTTTCTTCTATGTTAATGATGCATTATAAGCATTTCTGAGAACTACCTCCTGCTTCCTTCTGTAGCTGAGGTGCTGATTGCCTTCCCCAACGGATAGGGCTGAGAGAGGACAACAGGGCTTGGCTCCAGCTATATAATTACTAGAAAGCACTACAAAAAACTACATGGCAAAGAACAGACAAATTAAAGAAGTTCAGTCAAGACATTTTCCTGGGTGAAGATAAAAGGAATGTC
Source organism: Scopus umbretta (assembly GCA_013400535.1). NCBI lineage: Eukaryota > Metazoa > Chordata > Aves > Pelecaniformes > Scopidae > Scopus > Scopus umbretta. The sequence continues at coordinate 139,227 of VZTL01027982.1, read as the reverse complement.
TTTCACACTCTTAATATAGTTTCACTAGCAGTGAGTAATGCAACACTGTACTTCAATGGGCTAAATTTTGTGGAGGTGGGAACAAGAAAATCTATTTGGTAACATATCCCTGTTCACAGATAAAACTTAAACTGAGTCCTGGATCTTCCACTTTGAAATTGCTACCCCCATCACTGAGGAAGGAGAATCTTAATGAATTGCTCCTGCTTTTTTAAGGGAATACTAAGCACTAGATGAGTATGAAAAGATTTTTCTGTTAGATTAGAATTAACTTTTTGGCCCCTTTTCAAAGTGAGATCCTTTCAGCCAGTTCTCCCAAGTCTGTAGCCAATTCCTGTTCTGCAAATTATAATGATCTGATAACCTGAACCCTAAACTCAGGTTGTACAGGTTAATCTTGGTTAGCTACAAGCACCTACATTGACATTTGCTGCATACTTTCAGCCATGGTTTTCTGGTAACGGTATTGAAATCACAGGTACTACTCTGTTGCCCACCTTTGGGAAGTCTTGCAGTGAACATTCATTAATAGCAGGAGATGTTACTGGCAGGAATACAGATACAAAATGGTTTAGTGGATCATTTGTAGGAAAAAAGCTCAAAGGGGATCTGAGCTAAAACCTGGTGTATTCCTTGCAACAAACTGAATCTTTGCAGAAAATTTTTTGGGATTTTTCATCTTCCCAGCTCTGGCTAGTTCCCAGGGCTGAGATGTGTGTACAGTATTAGCAGACTGCTCGTGATTACGTTTACCCTAATAACATCTGCTTGTCAGCGTGTCAAAAGCACATTAAAAAAATAATTGAGAGGTAAAGAGCCTTGTTCTTTTTAATTCAAGATATGACCCAAGGTAACCGATGGCAGGTCACTTTGTAAAGCGCGTGCTTCCCCGTGCTGGTGTGGTCCCCCCTCACTAGCTTTCCCAGGAGAGATTACCCTCCTCCCCCCGAGGAAGGCCTGATTAAAGCCCAGCCTGGCAGAGATCACTCCCCTCCCGACAAAACCATGACATGGAGCTAAATGGGACAGGCACCAGCTGGGATGTGTGCTGCGGTCTCATCAGCAGCCAGGGACCTCAGTCAGTGGTGGGGGGGGGAGCGGGGGGTTGTTGCACATCCCTCTTTCAGTAGCATGGTTAGGCTAACCTTCCTAACCTTCGTGCTCAACCGACCTCCTCCTCCACCCCCACCCATCCCAGCTACCCAGCCACAGCAGAGGGGATGTGAGGCCTGGCGTTTTTAATCCAGTAAAACCCTTGCTGTTAATCATGCCAGGCAGAGCGAGCAGCCTCCCCGCCATGCCTGCTGCAGGCTGGATGCTGCTGCTATTTCTGTCTGACCTCCTCAGCCTGCCCCATCCTCAAGGCATTTCTTACTCTGCCTGTGCTCAGCAGCCCTCCCCGGATGGTCGATGAGCTTCTTGAATAAAAGGAGCTCCACTCACTCACCCTAAAGACATGC
>VZTL01027982.1:38660-137738 GCA_013400535.1 Scopus umbretta | reverse complement strand
CCCTTCCCCCCCCCCCCCCCCCCCCCACACACACTTTCTTCTAATTCAAAAGTGCCACTAAAGCCCCTGCCACCCCCTTACCCTTTTCACCACCTCGTTTTGTACCAGTGCAAGAAGTCCAGCCCTGGCTGAGATAGCTGTTGTAGTGCTAATGCAACATGAAGATGGAGGGAATGTGCATACACTGCAGAGAGAAATTATGATGAGGGACCAGGAAAATTCAATCTGTTGTCTTCACACTTCGTCAAAACACTCTCATTGCTGGGGAGATAAGGCTCTGACTTTTCTGAAATAGGTTAATCATATTGTGTCCTTTTGCAGGCTTTTTTACTCTTTCTTTCTGCCTATCTCTGTTGGCTTTGGGATGTTGTTGAAAAGGAGAAATAAAGGCCATTGTATCCAGTCTTGAAAGGGCAGATTTAGGGAGGCAGATTACAGTTACCCAGTTTGGGAGTACTCTCAGGTTTTTAATGCCTAGATTATATGAAATGTGGCCAGAAGAAACTGGTTATCTCTAAAGCTGTTAGACCCAGATTCTCCTCATTACAGCATCTCTCCCAGTGGAGGCAGCACTAAGTAGTCGTGCTCGTAATTCCTAGTTTCTGGGAATCACCTCTGTGCTGCTCTTCGCCCAAAGCATGTTCATGCATGCTGAATAGGTAGCGCTGTAACTCTTTTACTGACCTTTCCTTGGCAGTCTCCCACTTAAGCACTGAGCAGACCCTTCTTGCTGCAGACCTGGCAAGTTACCCTACAGATATGATGGTGCTGTGGGAAGACAGGACATGCACTAACATGACACCTTTCCCACTAGTTCCCCAGAGCACATATGACATAGGAGGCAATGTAATGACAGCATACAGCTCTGTTCCCCTGCCTATTCCTCAGTCTTAATTGAAATTTCAAGTGTGTGCTATCATGAATGTAAGCAGAATGTGTATTTTAGGTTTTCAGAAGTCTGCTTTCTGCTTCTCTCCCTTATTTTCAGGCACCAATAGCTTCAGGTATGTTGCTGTTTACTTAACAGTTGCTTTTACTTAATCAAAATGCTTCATGTTATGGCCAGTGATCAGCACATGCCCAAATTATGGGGTGAAAAGGGAAGAAAAGCAAAGATGGGAGAAGGTGGTAAATCAGACCAGTTCTTTCAACACTTCTTTCTCCACCAAAGACAATAACCAACTAACAATAATAGATTCACCCCTCTCCTTATAAGCCTCCTGCTCAGCAGGATTTTATGCTTTCCCTTGGGTAGAAGTACAAAGATGTGGAGCCAACTCTGAAGATTAAAGAGGTGGACGGCTTGGAGCTGGTGAAGAAGTTCTCAGAGCAGATGGAAAGCATGCTCCGCAGGAAGGTTGAAGCTGTTGAGGTATGACCACAGGGGCTATGGGAAGGGAGTCCTCTCCCATCAGCCCCAGAGCAGTAGACACAGGCCTCCTGCCTGTACCAGGAATGTGTGGGCGCAGAGGTTGCATGAGGACTTCCTTGCCCAACCAAATGCCTGCTGGTGCAGCTGGCTCCCTTGGAGCTTTAAGCAGACACTGGTGGGAGGATGTGGGCGTTCAGACAAGGGAATGCTGGCTTCTCCTTCAGCCTAAAGTGGGAAATAAGATAAAAACAAAGTCTAGGAATAAATATGAGGGAACAAACACTTTTTTAGGAGAAAAGAGGTTTGATTCTATAGCTGTTTAAAGAGGGAAAAACCTCTCACAAGTAAAAATAAAGTTCATCCTTGCATAATGCCCTCTGGGCTATTGAAGACTAGTAGCTTGTTTCAGCTGTGTGTGTGGCTCAAGAGAAATTCCTGCAGTCCCTGAACATAAGGTGCTTCAAGGTGTTTGGATTTCAAGATGTGTACACGGGGAAGTGTGGAGGAGGTGTCAAGAGGTCTTTAGCTGTTGCTGTGTTGGAGATCAGAGCAGGTAATTGTTATGGCCCCTCTTACTTCTTGCATCTAAGGATCTATCATATTCTGTTATATTTACCCACTATGAAAAGCATATTTCTGTAGTCACAGAGCCTTGACTGTTTAAGGCGTCTAATGTGGAAAAGTCATCCAGAAACACATCATTTGAATCTCAAAGTAAAATGTGGGCATATTTAGACCCAGAGGTTTGGCCCATAACATTAAATTCATAGCCAGACTTTTCCAATGTTTGGATTGCCTTATCCTTTGTGAAGGAGCAAAAAGTAGTTTTGCTGAGACTGTCACTGAAAACATGCACATGTTTAGCTGTTATTCCTTCCCAGTCTGTACCAATTGAGAATCAGTGCCCTGAAGCATCATGCTGGAGAATACTAGTTGATTATATTGCCTTCCATAAATGGTAAGAGCTTATAACTGGCCACAGCATCGCTGAGCCCTTTACGAAATCAAGTCATGGTCTTTGTCTTGGTAATAATACCAGACTGAGACTCCCACAAGGCCTTTTCCTTTGACAAGATACTGACATCAGGCTGGGTCCGAAATGCCTTTTCCATGGCTTTTTGGAAGGGTTCATGGAAAATTAAATTAAATCTCTGGCTGCTGTTTCTCTAAATGGACATGTTTCTGTTTGTATATGTCCTGTGATATCTAAGATTTCTCAGGGGTTTAGTAGAGTCTCTGGAGTAAGTAGGTGTGAATATACTTGAAAATAAATAGCTGTGAATATATCTTCCAAGCTGTAAAGTTGCAGCACAGAATGACGGGTCAGCAGAAAAGGATGGAAAGAGGGAATTTATAGCCCCGTGATTCTGTGCTGTGGTGGAGGAGGCAGTCATGTATCTTTTCACTAACTGTGTGAATGGCTGATATACCTGGCAAGCTTTCCACAGCATCTCCTCATCTTTCTTTCTGTGTTCTTGCATTAGAGGTTGGTGGAAGCAGCAGAAGATGCAGATCTGAACCATGAGTACAACTCCTCACTGGAGGTAAGTTTTTCTTGGTCAATGACAAAAGATGACATGCATCCTCACAGACACTAGCCAAAAGGCAGGCCTAGCTGCACCCAGCTACCTCAGGTTCCTGGTCAGGTTAGAAGTTTCCTTGTCTTCAGGATACTCAGCTTGTCTAGAAACTAGTGTGAGACTCCATTATAGATTCCAAAGCTAGTAACACCAAGGAGATTAGTCCATTTGGCTCCAGCAGGGGAAGAATTTGGGAAGACATTGGGTTGTGTGATGTTATTGGCATTACATTTAATGCACACCAACATTGTCATTATGTGATGTGTTAGTGCAAATTAGCTGATGCTTTCTGGGTTACTTGACTGGAAAATATGCTAAAAATTGAGTATGTATGAGCAATGAGGAGGATGCTGTTACAAATACCCACAGCAAACCATTAATCCCAATGAGCTGAGCTTCTTCACCATCTTTCTCAACAGCTCCCATCATCTTTGCTCTACCCTGCAGACATCCACTTGTCAGGACTTCCTTTTAGGTGAAAGTTTAGTGCTGTCCAAGCAATTTGGATAATTGGCTTTCTGTTAGTAACTGTTTGTTGTAGCCAAGCTACGGGATTATTGCTGGTGAAGGGAACTGGAGTGAAAACTGTGATGAAGGAAGTCCACTGTCCACAGAACAAGCACAGAGTGCTTAGCAGAAGTACAGGCTACCTCTGCAAGTACACCTCTTCATGCTGGGAAAGGATGGGAATGAAAACGCTTCGTGAAATTAAGATAGCTACCAACTTCACCTCTCCTACATCTTTATTTAATAATCACATTACAGTCATGCTAGTTGGGTCATAGAATTATAGAACCGTTTAGGTTGGAAAAGACCTTTAAGATCATCAAGTACAACTGTTAACCTAGTGCTGCCAAGTCCACCACTAAACCATGTCCCCAAGTGCCACATCTAGGCATCTTTTAAATACCTCCAGGGATGGTGACTCAACCACTTCCTTGGGCAGCCTGTTCCAGTGCCTGACAACCCTTTCTGTGAAGAAGGTTTTCCTAATATCCAATCTGAACCTCCCCTGGCACAATTTGAGGCCAATTCCTCTTGTCCTTTTGCTTGTTACTTGGGAGAAGAGACCAACCCCCACCTCACTACAACCTCCTTTCAGGTAGTTGTAGAGAGCGCTAAGGTCTTCCCTGAGCCTCCTTTTCTTCAGGCTAAACAACCCCAGTTCCCTCATCCGCTCTTCATAAGACTTGTGCTCTAGACCCTTCAGCAGCTTCATTGTCCTTCTTTGGACATGCTCCAGCACCTCAATGTCTTTCTTGTCTTTGTCTTATTCTCTCTTGTTGCCTTTTCCATTGTCTTCATCAACAGTTTGATTACTACAACTCTCTCCTGATTAACGAGAAGGATGAAAATGACAATTATGTGGAGCTTGGAGACGAATTCATTTTGGAGCCAAATGAGCATTTCAATAACCTGCTGGTCAACACAACATACAGTGATATCCAGCTCCCCACCAATGTCTACAACAAAGGTAATGGCCTCTACTGGCCTCTGCTTTTTCGCTACTGATTTGTGATTGCTGTGGAAACTACCAGTAAATATACTGAAAGGATGGGAATAGAAAAAACCAACTCACAGAAAAGAAAACAGGGCTGGAAAGGTACTGTCCCAAGGTATGGTCATATGTCTGTGCTGTAGTCTGCCACTGCAACAGGGCTTAGGTATAATCTGCTCTTGGAAAACCTCTAATGACGGACAGGCCTCCATCTTAGGCAAGCAGTATAATCTCCTAGGGTTCATGTACCTAACCAAAGATGCCGTGAAATAAACTGTGATGTGAATTTATTGGCAGTTGTTACTCTGTACAAAGGGTCAGGCCTATCAAGGTTTTTAGGTGTCAAGGATCTCTTTGCTTTCAGCTGAGAATTTAGACCCCAAGTATGTTTGTGTTATGAGGCACTAACACCTCACGGAGACACTCTTAACTCCCCATAAGCATATCTGTAGGGAACTGGGGGTAATTCACAATGGCTACTGGGGCATAACCTGGGATGTTTTCCATTCTCAGCAAGCCTTTGGCACTTTGGCAGCTGCAGGAGCCCAGGGAGGCATCGAGGCTCACATGGCCTCATCTGTGCTTGGACTGTGTCCTCTCCCGCTGCACATTCACACCACTCCAGCTACACACCAGAAACTGGTCCATCTCCAGGCTGGTCAGCACGCTGCCAGATCTGCAGGCTGAGACACCAGTTGCAATTGTTCTAAGTTTAATGCTCTTCTTGGCCAACATTCGAAGCTGCCTGAACTGGCTCCTTCCCTGCCTCCCCTTGCATATGTTTTGGCAAGGAAAAAAAATTCCATTACTTTTCTCATAGATGGAGCTCATTTACAATTTTCAGGACCAGATGGGGCAGGCGCTGGTGGTTGTGCTCACAACTGCTACATTATTTAGAGGGACAATAGAGGGAGTTCTATTCCTCCCATGATTTTAAATTAATTCCATCTGGTCTGACAGCCCCAGACACTAAAATCTTGCTCACAATACAGCCACCAGCAGAGCTGGTTGCGGGTAGCTATAGCAGAGCTACACAAAGTAGGCTGCTGCCTACAGCAGCATGCAGAAAGAGGTGACCAAATGACCACTGTCAGAGACAGGAGAGAAGCACTGCCCAGCTAGCTGAGTTATTGCCTGTACAGCTTGACACAAACCATCCAGCAGCTCTGGCTATGGCTGGAGGATGAGCAGGAGATGGAGACGAAGGAGGGCGGCTGCTTCCATGCCCAAGGATCCTCCCAGGAGCAGTGCCTGGTAGCACTCACTCCCTCTCTTGCAAACAAGAGCAAGCCTGGCTCTCCACAGCTCTTCTGGCTCCCTTCCTTTATGAGTTACTTTGGCCTCATTGCTGGGGAGTCACAGTTCAATTTTTCCTCTATTATGACCAAAACCGCCTTTAGTACAGTGACTAAACAGGAAATGGTAGGTCAAAGCCCCATCCCTTTCAACATTAATACAGTTAATCCTACAATCCTAAATGACCAGTTTCTTATAATTCCCTTTTTCTATTGCTGCTGCTCTGTTTGGTCTCCTGAGGCAATGAGTCAACACAGGCACCAAATATACACTGCTTCTTATGAGTTCTTGCTAGTCTGCAACGTCCTAACAATTCTGATGAGATCAGGGACAAGGGAGGACAACTCAGGCTTTGTGAAAGAATGGGCAGGCAAAGAAGAAAGGAAAGAATTGTTGGGGAAAAGAGAGGAGTGGGGGAGAGAGAGAGAGAAACAGCATGTAAATCCTAGAGCTCCTCTGTCTTAGGTAATTACTTCTAGCATAAATTTAAACACTCTTTGTAGAAAGGTTGTTCCACTTAGCGGTGCATCAGGCAGTTGCCTTACAACAGCCACGTGTCCCCTCTTAGCTGAGTCCTGCCTGTGTGTTGTGCCAGTTGTACTCAGCACAGTGCTGGTTTTCCTCTGTCTCTCGGAGCCCTCTTCCATCTGGACATAATGCCCAAGGGCAGGCAAAGCTGGAAAGAGAAATGGGGATAACAATGTATGACCAAGCTGAGATCGCCTGTAGTGGCCACTGGTGACCTGCCCTCCAGGATTTACTCGAATGATGCATCCAATTCCCTGCCCAGTTTCAAAGCTTTGGAGAAGGCTGCATTCCTCCTGGAGTTGCCTTTGTTCCCATCCCCCTCCTCCATCGGGGGTGGTGGGTACCCGCACCTCTTTTGCACACTTTTTTCCCCTTTTTTCTATTCTTTCTCCCACAGACCCTGACATCCTGAACGGTGTTTACATGTCCGAAGCCTTGAATCCTATTTTTGTGGACAACTTCGAAAGGGATCCCACGCTGACCTGGCAGTACTTTGGCAGCTCCACTGGATTCTTCAGGCTCTACCCAGGTAAAAGAGCAGAGATCAGCTTCACTCTTTCAGTGCAATGCAATAGTTTTGCAGGACAGGGTCCATGCCATGGAAGAGCCCAATCTAGGAAGACTGGGAGTAGTGTGGCCCCATGAAGGGCAGGGTTCAATGAGCAAAACACTCAGTGCATGGGCTACTGCCACTTAGGCTGAAGGAATAGTGTCCACGGCAGGCATAAATCCATTTTTCCCCACACAGACCAGCCCTCCAGGCATGTTGCCCTTGCAACCCCAGAGGAGTCTGCTTGCTGGGGTGTGCCTTGGGAAGGCTGCCCTCCAAAAAGCTCACAAAACACCATGGCAGGACCTTCAAATCTCACAGGCAGGGTGCAGAGGCTGCAGGAGGGCTCCCTGCCTCATGCTCCCCTGTGGTTTTTAGTGGCAGCCACAGCCCCTCTCCATCTGAAGACACATGGCAGATGCAGCTGGTCGGCCTGACTTGTTATCCACTCGCCAGCTGCGAGCGGTACATAAGGTCACATCACAAGAGGGAGGCCCCGTGCTTGGAGGAATCCACGATATCCTCCGCAGCTGTAGCTTGGCCTGGTGGCCCTTTCATCAGATGGCTGCATGCCCTTGTTCTGTGACCTGTCACGTGTTGTGGAAGGGGAAAGCAGAGATGACTGTGAACAGAGCCTTTAGCGGGAATCTGGGACATGTCCCTGTCACTGCTGTTGCTTTTTCATGCTCTCAGCCACCCTTGGGGAGAAAAAGATGTTGTTGAGAACTACATCAAAGTGGCAGAAAGTTCAAAGTAAGTTCAATTGCTCCCCAAATTTGAACAGACTATGCCTAGGTACATTTTTTTAATAGAAATTTAATAAACAGTTTACTGAGAACTGCCAAAGACTGTGCAGCTCTGCTTGTATTTCTGCAGAATGGCCACCGCTATAGCTGGCCAGACTTGCATGCCCCTGCAGGGTAGCTGGGTCTCAGCAGTGAACAACAGAAGTGTGGGTGCCTGGGAAGCGAGGAGCAGATGCCTGTCTGTGTGTGTTGATTGCTCCTTTTGCTGCTCCCTTCAGGAATAAAGTGGTTACCAGATGAGAATGGAGTCATCTCCTTCGACTGTAGGAATCGTGGCTGGTAAGAGTTTTTAAGAGACTTGGCCAAAGCCCCTTTCAGTCATCTTCTCTCTCTTTTCCAATGTGATCCCTTGATGAGTTGCTGATCAGCAGTTACTGCCACATGCTGCTCCTGCTAGAGATGATGTTTATATATAAACGATGGCAATAGCAGGTTAGGAAGCCGTACCACCTTCCAGTGCCAGCTTTCCATACAGCATCTAACACGTGCCACCAGTGTATCCTTCCTCTGTTCCATCCTCCTTAGAATTCTGTGACTGGAGGGACGGGGCTGTCCAGTCCAGAAATGCAGGGTATTTACTCAGTCTACTCAGCATGGGTAAAGGAGGCTTTGGCAATTGTCTCTCCCAGCTGAATCTGGACATACATCTGCAGCAGGCCCAGCAATTGTCAATGAGGGAAGTGAGATGTTGGGTCCAGTGGGAGAGGCAGGTTGGTAGGACGGGACTCATCGGATGTCCAGCCTGGGACCCTGCTGGATAGTTGTGCTCGTGGTGTGTGCTATGCTGTGGCTAGCACCATGTGATAGCAACGTGCCCAGCATTCCTCCTCCCAGTACGCTCACCCTGCTTCCTTGTATTCTTTTTATAAAGGTACATCCAAGCGGCCACCTCTCCCAAGGACATTGTAATCATTGTGGACGTCAGCGGGAGCATGAAAGGCCTGCGGATGACCATTGCCAAACATACCATCGTCACCATTTTGGATACTCTGGGAGAAAATGACTTTGTCAACATCATTGCAGTAAGTAGGTCCCATTTCCAGTGCTGAGTTGTCTTCCTTGTGCCTCAGGCACCAATTACCCTTGGGAAATCAGCTTCATGTGGTCAGCAGGGTGGCTGCTAAGTCATCTCTCCCCCCCTATGGAGGATGTTGGTTGCACCTTTTTGCTTGCTTAGGGATGTGACTGCAACAGATAACAAAGTGCTGTAGAGAGACACCTGAGCTAACAGGGACCTGAGTTAATAAATTCACCTAGCATAATATTGTGTTGGGGTCCAGTAATGGTATAATTCTCAGGACAATGTTTCCAGGCTAGAAAATTACCACCATATGCCTTTTTGTGCACCAGCATCCTGCAAGGCTGCAATCCAGTTCAGAATCAATCTGCACAGCCCTGCACGGAGTTTGGTCAGGTTGCCTCAGTGTTACTCTCTCCCTTTTTAAGCCCTGGTCAGGATGAGGATGCGCCAGTTACCCACAGAGGAACAGCACCACTGACCACAGAAAGCAAAACTTTTCCATGATTCATGCTAAGACTGGGGGGTTTAGTGCCAAGTTAAAGGCAAATGGCTGCTCACCTCCTAATTTTCAAAGCTAATTCAAGCATCATCTCTTTCCCCAGGCTCCCTTCTAAAAAAGTTTGCCAGGACATAGTCACTGAGATGTAAAGTCTACTTTTTGTTGATCACATCTTATTGTGTAAGATAGAAACGCCAGTGGTGACAGCTTTCTCTTTTATGGCTGGACAGATGGAATAGTGAACAGTGTTGGCAGAAAAATGGAGGGAAGTCATTAAGGAGTTTGAAATATCATCTGTTCTTCAAAACAGTCCCAGAGAGAGCATATAATATATATTCCTTTACTGTACTCACACAAAGAACCTACTGGCTCAAACACATTATAGCCTGACCTAAGCTCCTATTGATCAGCTGAGCAGTGGTGGCCTCTTAGCCATGCTCTTAGGTATTATGCTCTTCTGAACCTTGCAGGAAAAGGTTTACACTGGCATGTTTTACCTCACATATGTATCAGGCTAAAAGTATACACCCCACTAATTATCACAGTTCAGTGGTTATGTGGTAACTTCATATGTTATCTTTCAGCCATGCACCAGGGGCATCAGATATCAGGCTACAAAACCACTTGCAAGGTTCACCTGGTGACTGGGGACTTACAATTCTCCAGAAGTCAAAAATATGTGCAAATAGTGCTAGAAGAAAGGCCAGGGGCACAAGCTAATAGAATGTGGAGAAAATCTCTACAGTGGGAAAAAAAAAAGTAACTTTGCATGTGTAGATATGCCCAGATAGAACTCAGCAAAAAGCCATGATTAGCACATTATTTAAACAAATGTGAGATTTATCTAAATTATAATTTGCCATGATCACTACAAACAATTCTTGAGGGAAATACGTATAAAACGGCATGATGCTCCATACTGTTTTCTGAACATCCACCTAGAACGTGAACCCATTTTGGCAATTTTCTTCCATTACAACCCCTTTCTTTTCATTTTCTCTTTGCAGTACAATGATTATGTTCATTTTATCGAACCCTGTTTTAAGGGTATCCTGGTCCAAGCAGACAGAGATAACAGAGAGGTGAGTACAAGGCTCCTATTGATGTTATTCAGGTAGCTTGCTTAATATAAGAAGTACCATGGGCTTAAGATGCTGTGACATGAAACTCCAGGGACAAGAAACAACCAACTCTCAGAAGCGTGTGGGTTTGCATTTCGGAAATGAGCACCAGTTCAGTGGTGTGTGCTGGCCCCATGGCTCCCCTTTGCCTACACAAAGCCACTGTAACATGAGGTCAGCTGGCTAGCTAAACAGCAGCAACCAGGTTCCATGTGTCACAGCAGACTTGGCACCACCACTGCCAGAGCACAAGTGGACCTGGCCCAGACTGCTGTGGAAAAACATCATGCAGAGGATGAAGGTTCTCCATCTTTGAAACCCCACATCCTCAGCCCTCAAAAAGGAGAAAAATCAGCCCTTTCCTGGTAAATGCTTCTCAGCCTGGCCTGATCCTTTGCCAGGGTGGACTGCCAGCAAGCTTTCTCTGATGATGGGTTTTGCTGCTCTGATCCAGGATGGCTCAGCAGCCCTGAGGTGGTCAGCCTGCGTCCAGCTGCTCCACCACCTTCTGGGCTCACTTGTATTTTTAGGTGCTTTTACTGTTTTTGTGGGGTTTTTTTTTTCTTTCTTTTTCTCTCTATAATGAGACCACAGAGGTAGCACATCCCTCCATATCTGCAACAACCAGATTTCTCTCCAAATTTCTTTCCCAACTTAGCCCTGGGTCACAGAGTATGACTCCAGAAGGTGATGTCTCCTGCAGTGTTTCCCAAAGGATCCCCAAACCTTTTGGACGCTGTCTTGAGAAGACCACTCTCTGAGGGTTTCACTTAGAACCAGATCAATGCCTCTTAAGTAGCAGGCAAGCATTTTTTTCTTTTTCCCTATCCTGTTGCTTTTGCATGCACAGGATTTTTTTTTTTTCCTGAAGGGGTGGATAAGGGCAAGTCCAATTTCTAATAGTTTTGTCCCTTGCATGTCGTCTCATGGACTGCCAACAGTTCACAGCCCACAGGCTGAGAAATGCAGTCCTGATGTGGCTGCGAGGGCAAAAGTGAAAGATGATGGCACTACCGATGGAGCAGCCGCTTGACTTTCCCACCTCCATCCGTCACAGTGCTGCACTGCCCTGCCAGTAGTGGTGAAGGATCAGGAGCTCAATGGCACAGACTTTTCCAGGTTACCCTTTCCTACCCCGTCAAAAGGAGCACCCTGCCTGCAACTCATTGCTGCCTTTCTCCCTCTCCTTGCCAGCACTTCAAGCAGCTGGTGGATGAACTGCAGGCAAAAGGAGTGGGGACTGTGAACAAGGCTTTGACGGAGTCCTTTAAAATCCTGAGGGAGGTAAGAGAGTCAATGCCAATGCTTACATTGGGCACAAGTGTCCCTGCCCACCCCTACTCTTTCCTCTACATCTAATGACTTAGCACATCCCTCATGGTGCTGGAGCGGGGAGGTGGTATGAGCTGATCTCACAGGCCCCAAATTTGTGACAATCAGTGTGCAGGGGTGACCTGGCTTTGGCGAGGTGTCAGTTTGTGTGTGATGCCCCGGGGCATCCCTGCCCAGGAAGGATCAGGAGCTGGAAAGTCTGTGGCCTCATGAGTGTCTCCCTAACAAGACCCACAACTGCGCATTGCCAGGCACCTTGGTTGTAGATGGTGGTGATAAAGTATAACGGATCAGTTGAGGGCAACAGCTCTGGTCATAAGTAATATTATTAGTGAGTCTTGGTAAGTAAATGGTGATGAAGACATGAAAGACTATGCTCAGGCTTCAGATTTATTTCAATGTCACTTTACTGAGTATCAGTGCTTGGGGAAGAAATCACAGGTACAGGAGAATTAATCAGTCAGTCTGATCATGTCCTGTGATAAGAATCATAAATGATTCATTGCCTGTGTGAACAATTGGGACTTCAGTAGCCTGGAGGTAAACATACGACCTAACTGTTTCTTAAGGAATGTTAACACAAAAAGGATGAGAAACCAGCTGAACGTCCCCACCTCCTCATGGCACTGTCTATAGTGGGGTTGGCCTAAAGATGCCAATGCTTTTGGTGCTGACAAAAATATATACACGGAACAACGCTAGTGGCCATAATGACGGCATTGATGTTAAAGGTAGTGTGCTAGAGGTATTGACACACTGAGAAAGATTCTCCACTCTTACATATTTTACAAGTAGGAAGTTTAAGTTTCTTGGCTATGGTAATGCTGTTCCTAATTTATGCCAGTGCAAGCATGATCATTGTTGAACCCACGAATGGTGGTAGCTGAGCTGACTTGTCAGTGGTAATAGAAGCATAATGGTTTTAATGGCAACCTGAGAAGAGTGCGGTGCAGCCTTGGCATTGCAGTAATAGGCTGGCAGCACTCCTGGTAGTAATGGTTCAATATCTTTGGAGGAAGATAGTTACTGAGATGACCAGGGAAGCAGTAATGATATAAACCTAGCACAATTACATGGGCTAGATGCCTGCTAGATCTCTATACATGTATCCTTGCACTTTATAACAAAATTAACTTTACCTTTAAAACCAAAGATCCAGAGCCTATATAGGCCTGTATTTTATAAATCAGAATATTTAAACAGATTTTCCACTAGAGGAAAAATGATTTCTTAATATCTAATGCAGCACCAGTTATGTACAGTGACAACAGATTAAAGAAACCCAATGAAGTACAACAGCAGACTCTCCCAAGCAGCACAGCTCTGAAGATCTCATAGGAGAATAATGGAGCATAACCCTAAAGAAAGCCTACTTTCCCCAGCTAAAATAGCAGCCGGTCATGCCAAGCACAGATGCCAAAACTGGTCTGGTTCTACTAATGAGGAGACCTCACACCTCCTTTCTGGCAGGCATGGCTCACCCACTAGACTAGGCAATCCTCAAGCCTCTGGGAGGCAGGACCTTCATAAAACCCTGCATACTTTGAGCCATGGGAAATAGAAGGTACATGGTGGAACATCTGAGACGGGAAAAAATGTCCTCCACTGACATAGCTGGACCAAAAATACCTCCAGAGAGATGTCCATGCAGCCCAGTGGACTAACATAATTCCACAGCAGTAATAGAGAAGAAACTCTTCGGCATGTAGAGAAAATATTTTTCCTCTCTATTTGGCATCAAAAATACAGTCAGCAGTTTAAGTAGTTATCACTTATCTTGATCCTTGTTGATTCTCCCTTGGCTAATGAGCTCAAAACAGCTCTGAGATTGCTCTTAGACAGTACAGCACCCAGTAATGATAAAACCTTCTGATGTTATTCACTTGCAAGGTGAGGTGCTGCTTCCCTGGTGCCTTTTGTTATCACCTCAGATCTGGGGAGAGGGCAACTGACTCAGGCATTTGAGCATCTGCAGATGAGGAAAGGTGGCTCTTATCTCAGTGGCTGCTGGTGTCACGCTTCTCTGCACCTTGGAAACTGCTGTCAATGAAACAGAAGTTCAGAAACAGTAATTTTGTTGTCAAAGGAAGGTGTGAAACAGTGCAGTATATCTCTTCTACCCGGCTTTCCTTTCCCAGTTACACTGGTCACAGCTTTCTCGCAGCATCATTCACTGTAGCATGGACCATGATTACCTCCTCTTTAGTAAAATGGGACCTCAGTACAAGGTCACTGAAGCCATCAGCTGGGAGCCTTGTTTACAGCCAGCAGTGGGACAGCTGTATGTGTAGCAGGAGGTCTGCAGGACCTCCTGCAAGTCACTTCACTGCTTCATCCTGGGATTTCTGTCTGCCTGGTGACATTCAGAAGAGACAGACATTGCGTCTCAGTGCACACACGGCAGCACCAGAGGCTGCACATAAATGGCATGCAAGTGTAGAAACATGCCTGTTGTACTGCAGCAGCCTTCCCCAAACTGTAGCTTCCCAGGTAAGGGCTCTTGTAGAGAGTCCCTTGGCATCACCAGCTGGAAGACCCCAGGCTCTGCAAGTACCACAGCTTAAGGCAAAAGGGTGTACCACCTGCCAAGTGCTCGTATGCTTTAAGGACTCTCTGAAATCTTTTCTTGGAGCTTCTTAAATCTGTATCAGTAATAGGGGAGGAAAAGGGTTTCCACCAGTGTGCCCTGAAACAAACCTGTGCTGCTGCAGTCATGCAGGTGGGAGAAGGGGAAACTTTGGTGGAATTGGCCACCCCCTTCCCGTCAGACAAAATTCACATTCCCAGCTTGTAATCACAGCCATTCCTCACAGACTGTCCTGTTATTGTTCACAGGAGCATATGCAAGACAATGAAAATGAAAATTGCTACATCACACTGATGAAACAGGCTTTGCTGATTACAATAGACAACCAGTAATAATATCTGTAATGAAAGTGACTGCAAAATTTCCCTGGTAATTTTCCTCAGTCCAATTGCTCACAGAATTAATAGCCCAGTAGAGACCTACTCAATGAGGTATGAGTAGCAGAGAGGGGTTGAAGAAGTGCACTATCTCTCTGCGTCTTTGTTTTCCTCTATTATGGCCTGGGGTAAACAGGGCATATTTTAATCCATGACGCAATTTGCAGAACAGCTTCAGGAGAACAGTTAGCCAGAGCCTCCCCTGCCCCTCTCCGCCATGCTCAATAAACCACTTAAACTCTCTAGTTCAATTTAGCCACACACCAAGTGGTTTCAACACAATATGCGTCCAAGGGAAACCATGGTCTTAAGCATACATTTATAAAGTGCCTCAAACTTCTCAGGTGTCATGTGCTGTCTTTTGAGCTCCTTTCTTGTTTATCGAGTTTCAGTCTATCTCACTGCTATTTTCTCTTCTTTGTTTCAACAAGCTTGGCACGTCTTGTCCTCTCGCCCTTTTCCTCTAGGATTTATACCCCTTTGTTCTGGCCGCTGCTCTGCTCGCGGCTGCTTCCAGGCTGCCTGCCTTCCCTGAACCACCATCCTCCCAACAGTGTGTAAGTGCTGCAGCTGAGAGCTATCAAGTGCTAAGCAGAGCAGAATAATTACCTTTCTTGTTTTACACACCATAGTCCTCTTAACACAACATAAGACAACAGCTACGTTTCTTCAGACACTGTCACATTGTGAATTCCTATCCCGCCAGTATTCAGCCTCCTGTTCAGTATTTGAGCATCTGACTATCCTTTCCAATCTACATCAATTGTAAAAATATTTGTATGTTTTTACAGACATGCCGGATCTATGTGTGTACATATATACATATGCAAACACACAACCCTAATCCTAAGAGAGTCATATATATTCATGTATTTGTTATATATGAACCTTTTGGGATTAGATAGTACAAATATCTGTGATTTATGGGTTCTCCTTTCTCAGGATCTGCTCAGAGTAAGTAGGTATTTTGAAAGCTGATGTTTTTCTGACCCTGTGGAAGAAAAGAAACCCCAGGTTCTGAGGCCACCTTGGCATGATGTCTCCTCTTAACACCAAGCTGCTTTAATGGTGCTTTCACTTGCTGCTGAACTCAGAAATTACATAAATTTTGAGGTTAATTATGAGTAGGTCACTCCAAAATTGCTATAGGTGAAAAAAAAATGGTGAAACTGGTAACAAACTGGGTTTCAGTGAGAAATAAAATTCTGTGTAACTTGAGCAAACTGGTGTCATAAAAAGAATGAACCTGTCTGCTGATGTGAGTAATCAAAGGAGTTTGTGGCCTCTTATGCCCCACCTGTGTGGGAAAGCATTTCATCTGAGCACTCACAAGAGGACTGTGTTACTAATTTTTCTGTCAACGTGCTAGATGTTTAAGGACAATTTACCCATCTAGTTTCCTCCCTTCTTGTGACACATGTTTTCTGTTGATTCCCTCTTTGTCCTTTGGGATCTCATACGGTCCCAGTCAGGTCTCAGCCCATGAGGCAAGTAGTTCAGCAACACTTTCTGCAATTCTTTCCCTTCCTGCTGAACACAGATTATTCAAATGCTTTCAATTAACTTTTTCTTTAACCCTACCACTTTGTGACCCTGCCTGTAATTCATTCATTCTTTTCTTTGTTTCTTATCACTTCAGCAATGCACTTCAGCATTGCAATATTGTCCTTTAGATGACAAAGTATGGAGGCTATAAAGCGTCTCTGCCTGACCATTTCCTTCTGGTTTTTATCACCTGGCACATATTCTTTTTACTCCCTTTCTTGCTTCTCCTCTGAACATTTATAAATCTTTTCTTGATTCCACTCGCATTTTTGTGGACCTGGATTCTGCAGTATATTTTTCAGGATATGCAAAGCTCAGGATTTCCTGTTTACCAGTTTATGCCATTTTGCTTTATATCATTTTTCATTTCTTCTTCACTGGCTTTCTGTTTCCTTCTCTAATGCTAATTTTCTACCCATGAGACACTTTCCATTAAGTTTTAATTTTCAGTAATTCTGGAGGCCACTTTGGAGGCAGGTCTGTATAAGAAGGGGGCAGGAGGAGACAGAAAGGGGCTACTGAGTCATCTGGCCAGATGTGTATATAACCAGCATGCATGCCTGCACGTCACTGAGCTATGCTGATGTTCCTATTGCTTCGCTAGTAACTCTGTGCCACGCCATAACTGCAAAGTAAATGGCAATGAGCAAACAAGGGAGTACAAGAGACTATGACCCTGAATTAATTAGATCATGCCTGTTACTCCTGGCAACGTGACCAAAGTTATACAGGAGAATACGTAGCTCTGTGCCTCATTCACCGATCACAGCTCTAGCCCACATCTCTTCAGACGTCTGTTCTGTGAACATCTTGTTCCTCATCTCCCCTTCTTTCATGCTCCTGAGACTTCAGTCAGAGCAGGGAATTACGCTCAGGGCTTGATGTGAATGCTGTCAGATCATTTGCTACAGCTGCAGCCAGCCACAAAAGGACCTAAAAATCGGGGATTACCTCTTGTTCATTTGTTTTCTAAATCTGTCTTTTTAATCTCTATTTCTATGACTCTGATGATCTCATTTTCCCTGTTGAAAATATCATCTACTCCTGTAATTAGGAGATTGCTGGTTCTGATACAGCATCTAATTTCTCAGTATCTCAGCATTATAAGGTCTGAAGTAAGCTACATGAAGAGATGTCTTAAGTAGTTTGATGAAATGGTGGGTGACCTTAATTGCTAATTTAATAATCATCTAAACAAAAGATGTTGTAGATAGCAACAGTCTAGCATATGCTGCTTTTGTAACTACAAGGTTCACATATCTGTGAGCTGAACCTCATTCTGACAGCATCTCCCGCACCATCGTAACCCTATGCCTCCCTAATGGATGCTCACACTAGCCGTTCTCTCTGCTAATCTGCATGCAGTTGATCTCTGTTCCAGGAGTCACTTGAGACTCCTTGTCTTTTTCCTACCCGATGGTCTGCAGCCCAATCCCATGCAGCTGTCAACTGCTCTTCCCCTTTCTTTGCACCTAAGAGCATCCTGTGCTTGCTCCTGTTATGCACCCTCAGCCTTTGCCCTGAGGCTCCTTGCTGAGCAGGGTGCACGTGTGCTCTGACCCCTCCTGGAGCTACAGTTACCCTGTAGCTGGCACTGATGTTTTGTTTTTTTTCCATGGTACAAGGTGCAGAAGCTGTTTGGACCACTGGAAATGCCAGACCTTGGGTACTCTATGGAGGAAGGCATGGGAGATCCCATGCTGGGTTGGCATGACCACAGGAGGAGGGGTATAGCCTGTCTCCCCTCTGAATGTCCTGCTCTGGTGCTATGAAAGAGGAGGAGCATGCCCAATCACCTCATCCCGATTCAGTAATTCACAGGGATGTTTTGCCTGAGAATAGCTAGCTAGAAATGACCCTATTACGCACCCTTCTCTCTCATGATCATCTGTACAGATTCTGGTCAGTGATACAAGTAATGGGATTATCATGAAACAGAGAGAGATGGGTTCATATATGTCATCATTCAGAAGCTGTTGAATCCATGCTTACTGCAGTAGAGTAATGGGTAATTCAGTGATATTAAAAGTGATGTTGAAGGAGGCAGGACTGATAATATAAACGGTGGTGGAAGGAGACATTATGGTGATATTAGCACCGAACCTGGTAATTTTGTAATAAGGGACATTCACAGAGGTAATTGTAGGAGTGGTGAAATGACTGGGGAAATCTTAACTTGGAGCTGGCTTCCAGGCATCGAAGGTCGTGATGTTAATCTGCAGTGGAACCACAGTACCATCCATGTTGGTGAAGACATTTGCCTTCTGTCCTAACATAGCATTACCAAACCAGAAGGAACTTGTGAATTGAACCCTAAAACATCTAAAAAGTTCCAGTTCACACCCTGTGCTCTTGTTCTTCCACCCAGTGCTTGCTTTTATTTTATGCAACTAGTCTTGCCACTTGGATACCTTTGTCCTCATTTATAAGACATAACTACCCTCTCCAGGTTAAAATTGCTGCTGTGTTTGATACAACCTTAGTCACCCTTCAATCAGGCTCCTGTACACTCTCCATCTCACGCCATTGCCTCTCATTAATTTCTTGTGCAGAGTTGTCATATGTTCCTCTTTCCATATTTTTTTACTCTGCATCAGTTTCTGTATCCTCCTTTGTTGATTAGACTTTTCCTTGCCCAGAGCGTAGAAGCAGTGAGATGCTGTGCAAGAAGGAGCGCATACTGACACTGAGCTAGGAGCCGCAGCAAAGCGGCTGCTCATTTTTGTGCCTTGATGTCTTCTGCTACCTCCTCTGGTGGTGACTGCTAATTTCAACACCTGTGTTGGCGCTGCATAAGACGCTTGGTTTTCTAGAGCTGGTGTACTTGAGGGCAGGAGAGGCAAATGGCTCTGCATGCAGAAGCACTAGATAAGCAGCATTCAAAGGCCGAACAGGTAGGGTCTGGCTTGCCTGTAAGAGCACGCCTGTTCAACACCTCTCCATGTGTCCTTGGGAGCACATCAATGTCTGTACCAGAGTCCCAGCATACTCTACCTTAAATATCACTTATGCACAGATAACAGATCATCTGTCATTAGAGTGTATGGCCTTTCTATCTGGCACATTCATAACCTATTTCAGCCCTGATGGCAATAGCCTTCTCTTTTCATGTGCTCCTGCCTTTCTCTGCTCTTTTTTGGCAGATTGATGGATTTACCCTGAAATAATGAGTCTGATTTCCCCCTCCTCTCACATTTTCTGCCATAAAAAGTGACAGTTATTGCTGTCAGATTAGAATTGCAGTGTTTATGGTCAGTCTATAGTCATTTTGCATAAACAAATGTGACTGCGCAAGATGTGAGGCAGCAGGGAATCACACCCTTCCTCCACAGCACTTATCTTCTCCTTATTATTTTACTTCCGTAAAGCCTCCTGCGTCCACATGCGCTAGGAATGGCTGTATAAATTAAAAAATTACATGCATTATACAAACACAGTCCTTATTTAAGCAGAGCTCTTTCTGAACGCAGTGTGAGATTTGCAAGAAGTCAGGATCTGGCCCATGGTGAATAAACACGCTGCTATTACACAGAAATGGCCTATGCTGAGATAACTAATGCTCTTCCTCTCTGTTCGTAGTTCAGAGATGCCGGTCAAGGAGGCTTGTGTAACCAAGCTATCATGCTGATCACAGACGGAGCAGTGGAGGATTATGAAGCTGTGTTTGAAAAATACAACTGGCCAGATCGGAAGGTTTGTCTGGGGAGTGATAAATAGAAAGGGTGAGGAAAGGTGCTATCCTGCTATGGTGGGAATAGAAGAGCATGCGCTAGGACGACGGGCAGAGCAGAGCATTCACATCCTCCAGTACCCAGGTGCATCTGGCTGTAAACACAAAATAAAGCAGCCAGGCAGGAGCCTGCTGCGGCGATTTTAGAGGTGGTAGGATCACAAATGGATATCTTAGGTCAGTGAAGATTTTTTTTTCATACACTTCATTTTTAAAGCTGTGGGATATCGAAGCATTCTCCTGATAAGATGGTAAAGACCGAGCTAAGTATTTTAAAATGAAAAGAACCAGTCAACCAACCAACCAAACAAAACCAGCAAAACAAAACAAAAAAAACCCAAACCTTTTGCAAAGAATTTTAATCCCATCCAAGACTGTTTATAATTGGCCCTGTTTGGGAAAGGTTTGACTATTCCCAGTTCTTATGGTGGGCAGGAGAATGGCCCAGACAACCTCTCTAGGTGCCTTCCAGCCCTATTTACTTTGAGGTCTGTGATTACAGGCTTGTACTAGTAGAGCAGGCTGTGAAAATGTAATAGGCCACGGTTCATCCTAAACCCTCCTGATTTATTTGTTTACCTCATCCCAGCTAGCAGCAATGCGCAAAGGGATAAAACCAGGCTACTGAAAGACCAGAGCATGGGACTGTTAAAGCAGTTTATTTCAGGATTGGCTCTTTTGTTGTTGGTCAAACACAAGAGAAATGGTGAAGCTTTCTCTAAATGATTCATGCGGCCAGCTGTTCCCCTGGGTAAAAGATTCCTGTGAGCTATAAACCTCTCTGCATGTGGTTGCTGAGTGCCTGGCAGAGCTGCTATCATGAAATCAAACAAAATTTGCACTTCTGCCTTGTTATTCAGATGATCCCGGGTGCTGCTTGGCTTTCTGGGCTTATTGTAATTGGAATTGAAGTTCCAGCCCACAAAATGCAAAACAAATGGAGCAAGAGGCTCCTGTCTCTGTGTGAAAGCAGAGGTATTGCTATGCACCGCAAATAGCCATTCACACCAGTGTATATATAGCAGGATGCCAAACCTCAGCCATTTGGATTTGCTAGTATATTAAAGCCTAATTCTTCTGTCTTTGCATTCGTGTTCCCAGGTCCGGGTTTTCACTTACCTCATTGGACGGGAAGTCACTTTTGCCCCCAACGTGAAATGGATTGCCTGCAACAACAAAGGTGCTGTATGGGAATGGTTCCCCATCCCCAATCACACACATGGGCTGCAGTCACGGGGCCCTTGACCCCTCTAAGGCTTCCCCATTACAGCTGGGGCCCGTGAGCCCTTGGCTGGAAGACAACCTAAGGAAAAAGTAGACCCTGCTAGTCCACAGGAAGTGTGCCTGTGTCCAACTAACACAAGTCCTCCATGCTGAGCCACCACATTTTCCTGTCATGGTGCCAAGGGACACTGTGACCGACATTCATGCTGGCTGTAGTCCACCTAAGTCCCTATGCTTATTGTGTCCCATTTGTTGGCTTTTGACAATCTGTCTAAACCTCTGTCAGAAAGCCTGGCATCTTTTGTCTGAGATGTAAAACAAGCATCTCCTCTTTAAAGATTTTACAGCACTTTTCACAAGATCTGTGGGTTAACATCCTGGCCAAATTCTTTGTGCGCCAGTGGTTTCACTAAGGTACCAGAATAGCTTGTTAATCCCACCCCAAAACCAATATTCTCTCTAGCTGGCATGAAATGGCATGAATGGGAAAATCCATTCAGAGTAGGTGTTTCACCTTTATGCATTTAGGGCCAGTTAAAAAGTCCAGTTAGCTCTATAAGAGTCTGCAAGGGTAAAGGAAGAGAGCGGGGAAAAAAATAAAATCTTCCCTGTTTGGGCATGACTTGGCCTCAGTGTGTTTGGAGACAGTCAGAAATGCTTGCTACATCAGTATCCTTCTTAAACAGGGAAAGGAAGGGAAGACTGAAGTTGAGGGCTGACTAGCTAGGTACATCAACTCTTGTCTGAGCAGTGGCTCCAGCAGACTATGAAATACATGGGTGCATTTGCTACTGAAAATAATTAAAAGACAAGAGTTGCTGGCCTGCAGAATGTGAGCTGGGGATGTTCAAGGCTCAAACATTCATTTGTTAGCACTATGAGTCACACATAACACTTTTAGGTTTTGCTAGATGAAACAAAAACCTGTTTTTCAGATTGCATATTCAGCCATAAGATTAGTGACAGGGAATTCATGGTGCTGTTGGTTTACCATAAAATGTGAGAACAGATTCTCCTGAATAACCAAACAGAGAATAAAAATATGCTCTTTGCACTTGAATTCTCACTTACCAGACTTGGGCTCTGTGGAAGGCTCACTGATTTTGGTTCTTCTGTTTCCAATACATTGCATAGCTCTTGTAGTCCTTGTTTTCAAGCACACTAAATCTGTTTCCACATCACAAAGCTTATCAAATCATGAGACCTTTCACATGGCAGTATTTTCCTAGTGATAACAAAAGTTTTCCATCTATCTGATGTCCTCCATCCTATACCAAGTACAACCAATCAGCTCCATGTTGTGAGAAACAGAACAAGAGTCCTCAGGACATAACACTGTGTTAGCATTCCTAACCAGTTAAGCAGCTAGTTTAGAGGACCTTTTGATAACTTGAAGATATTCTTTCCCTGTACTCCTTGTTCTAGTGTTAGACTGTTATGGAGCCATCTGCAGGGAGAAAGCTCTGGAAATAGGTAACTTACCTACAGTCTTTGACATAGTTTTCTAGCTTTGTACAGACACTCCTTTAAAAATTCAGAAGATGCGTTAGCAAGAGTGACTCACATCTCTGTTTCTCCATGAAGGCTACTACACTCAGATCTCCACGCTGGCGGATGTCCAGGAGAACGTGATGGAGTACCTGCACGTGCTCAGCCGTCCCATGGTCATCAACCATGACCATGACATTATTTGGACCGAAGCCTACATGGACAGTGCGGTAAGGACCTACAGCACAAGTCTTTAGTCAGCAAACAGTAAGGCCTATAGGCCAAACTGGCAAAGGTGTTAGACACCCAGCTAGTATGTTAGCTGTACAACTCGTCCCAGCTTCCCATCTAAATATCTTATGTGTATCAGAACCAAATAAAGCCCTGAAACTTATGTAAAACCAGGAGTTTGTTGATTGATAGAAATTACTGGACTCTAGCTCGTCTGAGACAAACAATATTTCTTTTCTGCTCACTCCTGGAGTTGAGATGTATATGTAGATTGGGTCTGAATCTGCAGTGACCCAGGAGCCCAGGACTAATCGAACAAGCACAGCGTGACTTAAGTAGTGCTCCTGGGAAAGCAGGTTACCTTCTAAAGGATTATTCACAGGAAAGATTATTTACAGCTCAGGATATGGGTCGCAGAGATTTATCTCCTCCAGCCCATTAGCTAACTGCATACTACTAACCACTCAAAGATACAGGTCTCAGTTTGGGAAGCAAGCTCACTCTTTCGTTCCTTGGGCTAGCAAGACCTAACATCACTGCAGTGGCCCTGTGCTTAGCATTGTGGATAAAGGTCATATTGCAAAGGATCAGACAGTCAGCACTCCCAATGCCCCTTGCTTTGTCTCAGGCCTGCCCTACAGGAAGACTCAAGACATGTGGACCACGCGCAGGTGCTATTACACTGTTGTGTTGCCAAGGTGGCTTTGAAATTCAAAGGATTGAAGGGAAGGACAAAGAAGTAGATCACCACTGAAGGAGCCTTCTCCTACACTTCCCCAAATTGAAGATATTCCTCAATCTTTGTCTCAATCCCCTTCTACACTGCAGAAAGAGAATGTTACAGTTCTTCCGTTGGGGCTCCGTGTGCTTTCAGGGAGACAAAGTTTTTTCCCTACACTGGACTTTTCACCCCAGAGGTGTCTGCATAAGTGTGACAGAGCTGACCAGTAGTTAGATTCCTCTCTTCCAGAAACAAACCTGAGGTCTCAGCACTGTTTATACTATCTGAGGGGAAAAATCTTCCAGAAATTTTGAGAATGTTTCTATACACAATCTCACTGTGGGACTGAAGTTATTAGCCCAGGTCTGGCCAGCAGCAGCTTTAGAGTGTCTGCCACAGCCCTGGAGAGAACTCACAGTTTTCCGGTTTAAGATCCATGGTGAGAACCCTGAACTCTCTGAGTTGGAGTAAAACCAGGGGTACTGAGCTTAGCTTTGTAGCAGGAAACATTGAAGTCCAGGTCACACACGGTGGTACTTGATGCTGTGTTCAGTCAAGGCCACACAAACTCCAAGAAATACTTCCAAGGAAGCCAGGCTTGTACCACCATGGTGCATAGGTGCTATGCTTTCATGTGAAGACACTGTTCCTCACCTCTGTGGTGTGGCTGACCATTGAGGCTGCAGCTGTGACACACTAGCTCTGGGAGGGTGCCATGGCAACGTCTTCTGCTGCAGGAGCTGTGTCAAGTGAGAGCTGGGCACACGGTATTTGAGTGTGCTAAGCAAAACCTCCAGAAATGCTACTAACTACCAAACAAGTTTATTCTAATAGCAGGCATGCCACCCCTGGCACTGGTGTATGGTGTCACACTTCACAAGGCAGCCACAGGGATTTGTTTGCTCTACTTTTTTTTTGCTGCATCTCTTTTCTCACCTGTTGGCTTGGCTTGCCATTCACTTCCTCTGCCCCAACCTCTCCCATCTTTGATTCATTGCTCCATTCATGTATTCATTCATCTGTTCATCCATATCTCTCACTAGCTGCCACAGTCTGAGGAGGTAAATGCCCCCCTGTGTTTTGTGAGCGTGCTGTTTCCCTTGTGCCAGTTGGTGTGTCGGTGCCAGTGCTCACAGCCACAGCTGGCCTGTACATCTGGAGGGGGGTGGGGGCTGCAGCACTGAAGGAGCCCTCTTACACTGGCAAGAAGAGGAGAAGAAATGCTGGATGTACTGGAGAGCTGTGCTGTGCTGTTGGTTCAGAGTAGGTAGGGGTGTCTGTGTTGTGCTGTAGCTTAGTGCACCGGATCTCTTTTTCCAGTAAATGCGGAGAAGTTTACTTGCTGTGTGTTGGTGTGAGTGCTGCTGTGAAAGGGAAGTTTCCACACAGAATCATCCCAACCAGGCTCAAATCTCCATCAAGTAACTGCATAGATTATTGACTGGCTCCTTTATGGCTCCTAGCATGTACAGTAATGGAGACAGGAGGTCATTTCTTGCCTTGCTACTTACTTGACCAAAGAGAGATTGAAGGGGGATGCCACTGGTATCAAGGGATTAGGTCCTTTTGATAGCTAGGCTAGTTTGGGAGACTCTTTTTGCATGTGTCTTGCCTGTTTTACCTTCTTTTGTGTGTTTTTAGAGCACCTGTCTTCTGCAGTACTGGCAGCATCTGTTACCCCATTACACATGCATGCCCTGTATCCCCTGTAGAGATAGCTCACCATATTGTATCTATTTGGATCATGATTTTGTCTCTGTTTTTCATAAGCTTAAATGCTTGAGTAACGAGTATATATAAGCAGGCTCTGTGTGTATTTGTGCCTTTTAAATATTTGCCTGTGGTGTTTCTCATTTGTGGTATTCATGTGTTTGCAATATAGATGATATCTGCTTTGTGATTTTGCTAATATTTGTGTGCTTTTCTCTATTCCGTGCTCCTTGTGTTGGTGGGTTTTACACTTGTTGCATAAGTGCTCATGTCTACACTCCTAATGTGTGGTGGGTATAAATTGTGCCACCACTTCTACAGGTTCCTGTCTCTTCATTAAAACAGCTCTTTAATTTCTCCTGTTTCAACACATTTCACTGGCTTTCATCCCATCCTCATCACCCCACACGAGCAAGCATCCATCCCACGATACTCTTGGATACAGAGCATTGAAAAGTGCTGCCATCTGTTTTTAGAGGGGTGTGGGAGGCAAGAAGGTGGCTAATTGCAATCAACATCTGGGGTCCTTGGGAATTCCAGTGCCTTTCATTCGGGTTATCTGCGGTATTGCATTTGCTAACACATGGCTCGTTGTTCTGTGGCAGCTCTTTGCATCTCAGGCTCAAAGTCTGTTGCTCATGACAACAGTGGCTATGCCAGTCTTCAGCAAAAAGAACGAGACGGTGAGTGCAATGCAGGCTTTGCTTTCCTTCCAGCCAGTAGAGGTAAAAGGATGCAGTGGACCTTTGCCGGGTTTTAAAGCCAATGGGTCTCTGAAAGAAGAGCTGGCCATTAGGGTCTGCGGTAGACCCCTGGCAGGATGTGCAGCTGATAATTTATCTGACAAAATGATAGCCTGTCATATCCTCTAAATGCTATTTCTTCAAAATACCCCTTAAATGTGACACTTCTCCCTGGTTTTATCCCTTTCATTTTCAAACCTAGCCTAATTCACAGACCCATAAAGTTTGAGGCTAAAAGAGATCATTACCTTGTCTAGTCTGTTCATTTTATTGCAGACCTTTACATTTCATGTGGATGGTCCTTCATGAGCCAAATAACCTGTGTTTGGCAAAAGTGTCATTGAAGAAAGGTATCCAGCCCTGAGGTCCCCATTGTGGTTTCTCACTCTCTGTTAAAAACTGGTGTCTAAATTCCACTTTCCATTTGTCTGGCCTCACCTTCCTGTCATAATGGCTTTCTCTGCTAGATTAAAAAGCCTGTACCCTTTGGTATCTCCTCCTGGGAAGCATCTTCTACACTGCAGTAAAGCCAAACCTGTCTATCTTTTGATAAGATAAAAAGGTTGAACAATTTAGGTGTCTTTGATAAGGGCATTTCCTCTGGGTTTTGAAACCCTTTAGACCCTTTTATCTATACCATTTCTAGTTTCTCAGCATCCTTTTAAAATGGTGGACAATACCTTACCATTATTGTACAAGGGATAAACTCTTCATCCAGGTCTTACAAACAATTGTCTGCCTCCTCCACCTGAGGCTGGCCTTAACCTGTCTTAGCACAGCACTGCAGTGGGAGCCTGTATGTCATTTTTCCACCATGCTCCCCAGATGCTCATTAAACAACCAGTTCCCCATTTCGTGGGGATTTCCTGCATTCATTTTTGCTAGGTTAACAATTTTATATTTGATGTTTCGTTTAGTTGGCCCAAATTAGCAACTGATCCATGCTGTTCTGCATGATTGCCTTGCCTTTCCTGTTATTTACACATACTGAATGCAGGGTTTTGCCCTCAAAACTTAGTGTCATGATTTTATGTTACTTCTGAATCATAGTCAGAAATGCTGAGAGTATTGGGTAGAAATGCTCCTCTCCATAAACACTGGAGCAACTCCTTGAGACTTTTTGAGGTATGCTAGTTGTTTTTGAAGGAATATATTCATACAAGCCTAAAGATAACATGTGAGAAACTAGTAGGAAGGCAATAATGTGTATTCAGGTAGAGAGCTACCAAAGTTTTGCTTCTGAAAATGGATTCTCCTTTGTTTTTAAGCGATCTCACGGCATTCTCCTGGGTGTGGTGGGCTCTGATGTACCACTGAGGGAGTTGTTAAAACTTGCTCCACGGTATAAGGTAAGACTAAGATAATGCAATTTGTTACTTTGCACAGCAAAGTAACTAGTCATTCTTCCATGGGCATGACTGAAAAATCATTCCCCTGCCTGTAGGAAAAACGATGAGCATAAAGCAAGAGATGTTGGATGTGGTGATGTGTGGTTTCTATATAGCACATGGTTAATCATTCACTACCAGAAGCTCTTAGGCTGCTTCAGAAACACAAGGACTGGATGATCCAGTAGACTGGCAACAGGTCATGGAGCCTTTGCATCTTGATGGTCACCAGTCTAGATCCCTCAGAGATTATTTAGATCTGATAGCCTATTTCAGAAGAATTAAAGTTTTATATCCAATTCCCAGTGGACAAAAGCTGCCGTGCCAGCTGGCAAAAAATAAACTAGTTTCACTGTCAATATTCTTAGCAGAAAAAATGAGGACTGAATGGACTACAGAGAGCCAACTTTTCTGACATGCCTAGAGGTTCCTTTCTCCAGATCAGCGTGAAGATTTCTTGGCAGGACAGTGTACAGGAAGCTGGCTCTCACTTGCTGGTGCTGTACCTAGATAGAGTATTTGCCCTCCAGAATTGTTAGTTCAACAACTTTTCATTAGCTCTATGTTCAATATATCTAAAAAAATAAGTTCATCCATAGGATCCCCCCCTGCAAGATGCACTGTTAAGTTTGGGGTTTGCTATAAATTCTGTGCAGTGACCTTTTGTTCAATCAGTCTGCACACCAGAAGACAGCAAGCACATCTGACAATCACCACGAAATCAGGCAACTTGAGCCATCATTTCAAGTTTTCAGTTTCTCTTAAATAACTATCACACAACTACTAGCAGTTAGGCAGTTGTCCAAAATCCGATTGCTGAAGCCTCACAGGACTGAAAATGCTGTCAGAAGCTATGAATTTGTGTGGCGCTTCCAGACATGGATGCAGAGCAGACCGTTCACATGCAGCTGGAGGAAATGATCCTTCAGGCAACCCACGAACTATGAGTGTCTCAAGGTGCATGCACTCAGCATGCAAGAGTTAGCTGGTTTGGGTCTGGGGGAACTTTGTCTAGGAGCTTCAATTTTTATACACACTTATTTTCTCTATAAGACTAATTCCTTTTCATCTTCCTCCCTCCATGTCACTCAAAGGCCGTATGTCACAATAATCTTTCTTCTGGGGCAAGGAGGGACACTGGTCTTTCCTCCAAGCAGTGTCAGGGAAGGAGACAAAATTATCTGAAGGATTTCTTTACATCAGAGGCAGGGCATGCCTTCCTAGAAGCTCTTCCAACTCCAGACCAGTTTGGAAACCTAGGATCCTCAACTTGAATCCCCTGGCATATGGGTTACAAAGGACCAGTTCCAGCGTTACAGCCCTTGAGAGTTCATACATTTATGATCACACTTAGTAGGCCAGGAAATTTCAGCTTTAATAGGTCAAAAAGGAAGTTTGCTGTAGTCCTGATCCAATGTCGTGGATTCATTCTTGCCATGCTGAGCTGAGCTCAGTGTGCTGTGCAAAAAAACTGTTTCATGTAGAAAGAGTCCAAAGTTTTGATCTGGGATGTGTGAAGTACAGAAGTCATTCCCTCCAAAAAGGCACCGGCAGATTGTAAATTACTTACCTTCCCACTTCCCTGTTGTTATCCCTGCAGGATTGTCTCTATAGGAATATAAAGTTGCAACATTTTTTTGAAGGCAGAATCCTTAGCCATTCTTGTTTTCCTTGAGACACCTCTTGTTGTGGCAAGTGCAGGCTATCAGCAGGTTTTTAGCAACCCAGGGTTTAGCTGGAATTTGTATTATATATGGGTTTGATCTAAGTAATTGCGCTCTCAGAAATCTCTTGCAGATCAAGTCAGCCACTGTCTGCTCTTGTTAGATTATGCTATTCCTTAAAAAGCATTTTAAGACTACAGGCTTGTACGATTGGCCTAGGCTAGGTCTGGTCTTGCCAACACTGAAACATAATGCAGAGCTCCTCTGAAGTCTGACCGGGTTTCCAGGGATGCCATCTGTGAGATTCATGCTCACTTGTTCATTCACCGCTGTGCATATGTAGTGATGGGCATACAGACCTGTCACCACTGTTTCTGTACTGTTTACGATATTCCCATCATTGCCCATTTTATGTGCGGCACTGCTGTGCCTGCTGCGGAGAGCTTATTCTGCCTCTGGGTGGTAATTGTCCACGAGGACAATCAGACTCTAGGAGGGCATCTTTTTCTGAATGTGTACACAATTCAACTACCTGCCCACCTTTTTGTGCATCCAAGGATAGTCAGCCTGCTCGGATAGAGTGGCCAGAACTCCAGAGAGAAATGGTTTGGGATGGACCCTATTTTCTGCTGGTCAATACCTTTAAAAGGAAAATATTTCTGAATACTGGTGGTGCCACAACAACACTGTTTCTACCTAAAGCACTAATTATTCTCATGCCTTTTTCTCCAGCTGGGTGTCCATGGGTATGCCTTTCTGAACACCAACAATGGCTACATCCTTTCACACCCAGACCTCCGTCCTTTGGTATGTATAGCTGTGCATTTGAGAACCTTTGCTTATTTGGAAACAGTTATTTTCAGGGATGCTCCTGATTTCTCATATTTTATGTGAAGGCTACCAGTCTCTGATATACAGGCACCCAGGAGCATGAGGGCCAAAGAAATCAATTCCACATGCATAGACGTGTGTGTGTGTATATACATATACATATACATACACACACACACGTACACACACATATGTATGAAGTGTGAAGTAGCCTGCCTGTCTGTTCTCCATAAGAGCGCATGTGGGGGCTTTATTTGTGTGTGCTTGCTGTACTGTTGGGTCCACGTGTATCTGTGTCCATGCAAGGTTTCACTGCCAAGTTGAAGAAACAATTCCCCTCGCTCAGGTGTATCTCCTACAAGAAGATTTAGCATGAGTAGCACCCCAGAAATACCTACCCAGCAGCTGTAGTGTTGGACGTTTTGGGAAACTGAGGCCAGCAGGATCTAGTACCACAAAGCTTAGTAACATGGTAAGGCAGAGACGATTTAGAGACCAGTAGGCTGCAAAGAACTTCCAGGACTTGAGGGAGTGGACACAAGGGACAAAGTTTCTCCCTCGCAGTGTCACCTGGAGCTCCATACTGCACATCTGTCTGCAGAAACATAGATGGCCTTGTTACTCAGATACCCAGGCACACAATGATATTATGTTTCATACACATGCCTGTCAGCACAAATCCACCTGCATGCAGCTATAAGCATTAGTGTGGTTACTGGCAAGAGAAAGTGCCACCACAAAGCATCTTCAAAAAGGCAGCTTTGTGTAGGGACACCACAGGCATAGGTAGTTACTTGACTAGGTGAAGAGAAAGGACACATAGTGTTTCCAGGATGGGGCAAGGAAAAGCTAGGCAAGGGCACTGCTTTATCCTCCACCTGAAATTGGCCTCTCTCAGTCTGCTCCACACCTTTTCCTTCACCTGGAAGATTACAGGGAAATAGCGCTCTTGCATCAGCTGCCCCTAGGTGAAAAGCCTACCTTTCTGTCCATAGAGCCAAAGCCTAATTCCTATCAGAAAAGATTTCCTGCTGGTATTATAGTGTTAATGGGATTACACTCTTGGCTGTGGGGGAAAAAAAAAAATTTCCTGGAGGCAAGTGTATTGTACTGATCTATTTAGAAGAATATTCTCACAAAGGAGGCTGTAGCCTTTACCTGCAAGTTTACCTGTGTTCCTGCTTGTCCCTTGCTCCTGGAACAACCTCTCCCACTTGAACTGTCCTAGCCTCACACTGCCTGCATAAAGAAATACATAGCATGGGACCGAGAAGGCACTTGCTCCCAAACACTGCCTTCCCAGTCAGAGAATAAATGAGACACCCCTATTTTTCAAATTACATATCAATTCTTAAAGGATTAGTTTACAAAGTTATCTAGCCACTTATTTGTGTATTTTTTTTTTAAACAAATGCCAGTATAAAGAAGGAAAGAAACTGAAGCCTAAGCCGAACTACAACAGTGTAGATCTCTCAGAAGTGGAATGGGAAGACCAGGATGAAATAGTGAGTACCAGAAAGTGAATTTAGCTTTTTTTGTAGCTTCTGCTTTCTGTTACTTTGTGTGCCTGTACAGAAGGGGTCGGGGAGCAGCAGGCACTCCTGTTTTGTTTTTTTTTTTCTGTGCCAGACTGGCCCTGACTAAAAGAGGCTGGTGGTCTACAAAAGGACAAGTATGATGCTCCCCTACAAAATACTTGCCTTCCTTAGCAACATGAGTTTTCCTTCTCATGGAACAGGGAGCGAAAGCGCTGGGAGGAGGAAGGAAGCAGTTTTGAAGGGTGCTGCAGGGAGCCAGTCTGTGTGTACACGGCCCAAATGCTGCCTTAATACAAAGCCAAGACAGCTTAGGAGTATGGCAGTGTCCCATGATGTTACCCATACATGTAGTATGTGAGATATAGCTGAAGCCACTCAACTAATGAGATCTGCAACAAGGAAGAAAGTGTATTCAAAAAGAGACTGAAGCTTGTAGTCACTATTAATAATAGATAAAGAAGATAAGAGACTTAGACACTTGAGAAAAACAAGTTTCCAGAAACCACCTTACTGCACAGATGTGGAGGCACTGAAAACAATATCTGACCAGAAGGAAAAGATTAGGAAATACCTTTTCTACTGTCTTGTGAGCAAAATTATTAAAAAGTGATAAGAAACAGCATACGCCTTAACGGCTGCACACTGCCACATTGCATGACTGGGAACTCAGATATAATGAGAAGGTAGAGAGGTTCCTCTGTCGCTGGTTTTCATTTACTCAGAAGAATTAGGAGAGAATAGATGCTTAAGTTACTAAGATAAGAACTGAATTTGGAGTAAAATAGAATTAGCTGTGGGACACGTGCTTCTGGATTACAAGGAAGACTGCTGCGATAAAGGGATCTGATGCTATAGATATCCAGTTAAACAGTTAGGACAACTGAACTGCCCAGCAAGAGGATCAAAGTAGCTGCTGTTGCTAGTGCAGGCCAAGTACAA
This sequence comes from Scopus umbretta, assembly GCA_013400535.1. Classification (NCBI taxonomy): domain Eukaryota; kingdom Metazoa; phylum Chordata; class Aves; order Pelecaniformes; family Scopidae; genus Scopus; species Scopus umbretta. The sequence goes on along the minus strand of VZTL01027982.1, from coordinate 105,419 downwards.
AGGGCTCTGCTCCCATTGTAGTTTTCTCTCCGACTGGAGCCACTTTTAGAGCTGCTCCTCTTTACCCAGTTTGCTATTTTACAAAAAAAAATCCAGGAAATGAGAGGACTTGACTTTGCTGTCATATTTGTTTGGATAGCAGCTTCCTGTCTGACCAAATAACATTGCAGCCTGAATGCAAATATGATGCAAGTGTAAGGTTTCTGTCTGTAGGCAATCAAAGTAAAACCATCCAGTGGAAAAAAAATGTTAAAAGAGGTATGAAAAACAAAGCCACTTTGTGTTCCTGTACTGCATCTTCCAGAAGAAAGAAAGGTTGCAGTCACTGAGGCTACAGAGATGTTCAGTGACGCGAAAGATATCTGCAGTGTGACTTCAGCAAGTCTAGAGACTCTCAAGATACACCCACTGCAGCAGAAAGCTGCCAACATTTCAACACTCAGATTCGCAGCTATGGTATTAGATCAATGACAGACTCAACATCAGTTGCAGTATAATCTCAGCAACACTGATAAGCAGCAAATTCAGACTGAAAAAATATGCCCAAGTGCTAATGATGTGTAATACAGCCAGCTGCTAAAAAGAAAGCTAGGGGAGGGAAGATGGCACTGTCTGGAAAATACCAATTAAATGCACAATAGTACTGTCTGCAGCTGGGCAGCAAGGAAGTTTGGGTTTCCTTGTAAAGCAACACAGGGATATTCTCAGTGCAAGGGGGAAAGGGATTCTCAGTGGACAGATCCTGCCCAACAGCTGTCACCCAAACATTTTCTTCAGCCTTGACAGAACCAATAAAGAAGAAATTAGTCTGCAAGGATGTTGAAACTGAGTGGCAAAACACCTAGATGTTGTGAGATCCCTCAGGTAAACTGCACGTCTGTGTTGGTTTAAAACTACACAAGTGGACAGGGAAAAGGACTCGGCAGCGCTCGCCTCCAGTGACACGGATGGCACAGACTCATTGCCCTGGAGCAGCAGAGTTTGCCGTTTGAGGTGTCGGGAACCTAGTGCTTCAGCATGCACTGGACCACCCCTCCGTCCAAACTCTGCTACATATTTTTCAAAGTGGAGGCCAGCTGTTGCCAGAAGTGTCCTGCTTAAAAAGGACTGAGCATTGTGGAGGCTCCCTCTCCTGTAATTGACTTCTCAGTGCAGGAAAAGCTATTGAGGAAGAAGCAGCAAGCCAGGATTCTGGCACCAACCGATAGCCGCTGTCACCTGGGGGCTGGGCACGGGGCAAGTAGCCTGCATGCAGGCTAGCTGGAGCTGAGCGGATCCGAGGAGATCTCAGATATCCACTGATTTACTTCTCCACTGCCTTATGGGGCAACAATGCCTGACATTCAAGAAGATATGGATGAAGCAACAACATCTGAACTAAACCCAGAACCCATAGAAAATGCTGCAGGCTGTCAGACCAGAACAGAGAGTATGCCGTGGCTCTGGCAGGAGGTCAGACGCTTTTAGCCAAAAAGGGGTAATAGCACCCGTCAGTGTTTTGATTTCCAAGACATGGGCCTTGTGAAACACAAGCTTTATATTCTAGGTCTGTAAATAACCCACATCAAACGGCCATAATAAACAGAACTGTGGCCGTGTAATGCAAATGCTGTTGAGACTGGCCAGCACCTGAATGGAGGCCTGTCTCTGGAAGTAAGGGAGCAATTTGTGTGAATGAATAAGTTACTTCCCACCTTTTTTTCTATACAGGCTGAAGCAATAGGCCGATATGCTCTGGCAGGCTGGATATAAAGTTAAAGCCCCTGCATTTCTGGAAAAATTCCCTGGCTCTTTCTTGCAAGAGGCTGGGAGTGACTGTGAAAATCACATTTTGCCTTTAGAACCTGGATTGAATAAAGTGGTCTTCTCACTGCCTACCCTGCTATCATACAGTCTTGCTTTGCTGTGTTAAACAGCTGCCTTGCTGCACCTCAGAAGTGGTGCTGCATACAGCCTATAATTTATAAATCAGTTTAAACAATGTCCAAAATCTTTGCAATTGGTCTGGGGGAGTTAGGTTTCTCAGGTGTGTCCTCTTCCAGGCTCTCAAAGCACCATGCTAACGAGTTTCTGGCTGCCAAACGGTGAAGTCTGAAACTTGGACTGGCAATTTTATAGCTTTCAGATTCTTTCCTTTTGCTAAAAAGACAAATCAACAAGCTTTCAGCATAAGCCATTATTATCCTGTGTCACTTATCAGCCTGACTGAATAAGGAACCTGACCACTGAGAACAGGTTCTCAGTTTAAAAGAAATGAGAGCTGGGGGGGCGACGACAACACAACCAGTCACTCTTTTCTGCCAGCCGGTTTGTTAATGACAAGCGGCTCTATTAATTCCTGTCCTGCTCTGCCTGGAGGCGTAATACCAATCTTGTTCACCTCTGCAGCTGAGAACTGCCATGATCAATGGGGAAACGGGCTACCTCTCTATGGATGTGAAGGTCCCTGTGGATAAAGGGGTAAGAAATTATTGTTCTTTTCAGGTTACACGAGAGAGGGGATGGGAAATGGCTGCTGAAGAACCACGAAGGATGTGGTTTTAATGCTCAGCATTTCTGAGTGTGAGGATTTTATTGTTTCACCACACATATGACACATGTGCTAAAGACATAAAATAGAGCATCGTTAGAAGTGCTCTTTATACCTACCAACATTCTGCTTTTACAAAGGTATTGGAAATGCCTCACAGCTCCCTACTTTGTCCAGACAAAGCCAAAAACCACGTTGTTCATTGTTTATAGGGCTGTGAAATCAATTGGAGATCTTCAAGAGTTTAGAATGGGGAAAGACTATGCTGAGCTGACCTAGACAGAAAGAGGGTTGGAGGCTGTTTTGCAAATCCCTTTGTCTACCCAAAAACACTCATGAAAACTTCGTCCCTTATTCTGTCAGAATATGACTTCCTTTACCCAGGTCCAGGATTGAATTTCTATGCAAATATTTACAGAACTTTTATGAAAAGTCCAAGTGAAATGGAGACTTCTGAACATTCCCTACCAGCTCTAATGTAGGGTTATACATCTTCCCTTGGAATCAGTGCAAAATCGTCTTGTACGTTTGCGTTCTCTGGTACTTCTTCATTCAGGTTTATTTAACTCTCCTGAAGATTTTGGCTTTCATCATTTCCTGTTAGGAAATATTCCAGAGTCCTGCAAGTTACACTGCCCAGAAGCCTTCCATATTTCAGGAAAATTTTCCATCTTTTATAGAGAGCATTTTTTTCAGCAATCAGGCTGGCTGAACTGCTCCCGTGCTAAGCCACAGTCAGCACCAATTCCAACAAACCGACTGCTCACAGCCACTGCTGAAATGATGCCATTTCCTAATGAAGACACCTCTCTGTTTCCTCTGAATGGTCGTACTGCTAGATCTTGTAGCTAAACTGTCTTCCTCTATTCTTGGTGTTTGTAATTATCAGGTACCTGTCCAACGGCTTTGCCCTTCCTCTCTTGGGCATTGCCAACATCTGCATTTGAAATACTTGCACGCTTTTCAGGCCAAGCAGTCCAGCAGTTATTTTGGTTCCCTTTGTCCCTTGTACCATTTCTGGTGCACAAGTACCAGGACTTCACTGAATTATTTGAATTATTTGAGTACCGTTTCCCTGTTGCTCTGTAAGGAGCATCTATTCTCTGCAATAGGATATTTCTAAACAGGGAGCCCCAAATCTCCCTTCTACTGTCCCATCAAATTTTACTCCCTGCCACAGCTGTGCCGGAACAAACTGCCGTGGTTTCTGTGTTTCTTAGCTATTTTTTCCAGTTGCCATTTTTCCACGTGAATTCCACTCTTTTTTTGTCCAGTCTTTCTAATTTTTAGGGCTGTTGGGACTTTTTCTCAGTATGCAGAGAAGTGTTTTATTTTGTCTTACAGATCACTGTACATAAGGGCTCCTAAGACAGAGTCTGCCTCTTCCTCTCGTTAGATCTTTTTCCCTCGATGCCCTGTTGTTTACGGTTTCTTTTGGTTTATAGTACTGCAGCTGATTCTCACACCACATCTTATTTAAGCCCATTTTAACTGATTCTTTAGAATAAAATTTCATGAGAAGCTGTTTCAAGTGCTTTGTATAAACCAAGATTCATCACACGTCCTGTATTCCCTCCATCCATTACCTTTGTTATTCTGTCAGAAAAGCAATCGGGGTTTTCCAGCAAGATCTATTCTTCGTAAGTCCAGATTGCTTGTTTTGCTAGCTCAACCTCCTTCTCTGTCTCTGTGCACCCTCAATAACATTTCTTCTGAGTGACCCAAAGATACCTTTTTAGTTCAATATTTTAGGGACATCTTTCTTCTCCCCTACTCAGGGAAAAAGATAACAAAAGGTAGATGTGGTAAGAGAAATTACCTGTTTTATTCTGCAACTCTCCAAGTGTTATGAAACATAATAGGAGACTGAAGCTGAGTATGTGACAGTTTTACTGTTATCAGAATACACACGGAGAGAGGACCAGAAGTGAAACTTAGCAATTCCCACTTGTACTCTGCTAGCTGATGAAGCAGAGCAGCATTGAAACAAAGAAAGTGCTGAGAGCGCCTTGAAACAAAGAGAATGAGGCAGACGGCAGAGAGAAGGGCTGAGTGAAGGCGTAGAAATTATTCTGTCAGCCACGTAAACACTGATTCCCCAGGTTGATCTTGGGAAGGTATTGAGAGCGGAGTGAGACAGAGAGGGAAAAATAAGGACCAAAGGCAAGGGGCAGTTGTTAGAGAGATCTAGTGGCAAAAATGCCTTTGCTTGCAGCTAGGGTACAAAAGGGTTGTGACAGTGAAAGCTAAAGAGTGAGAACATGGGTAGGAGCTGTGGCAAATCACTGATAATGGCATTAGCCAGGACCAGCTGCCTAGTACAGTGACAATACCAGAACTGGAAATACATGTGTTCCCAGACTGCAGGTGCTGGTAGTCAGCCATCCTCTCTCTGTGCCAACATGCCCATGTTCTTGTCTTCTCCCTTGCTCTGCGCTATGTAGCAAAGTCCTACGTGATCATCCTCAGCCCTTCTTGGCTCAAGGGTGCCTCTGCTTCTCTTCCTTCCCATGGATAAGTGGGCTGGCCACCCATGCCCTCCCCCTGCCCAAACAGACGTTTGCCCTCCCTCCCACAAGGTGCAAGTGCGGAGTGGCTGCATGTGCAGAGGAGGGGCAGATCAGGGGAACAAAGGATGAGCCGAACAAGCCCTGCTGAACGAAAGGGTCTCAGAGCAGTGGCACCCCTGGGCCATTTTCTACTGCATCCTTTCCCCCAGCAGCAGGCCTACACCTCCTGGTCTCCTTCTTCCCCATGCCCCCCCCTTCCCCTCCACCATCAGATCTGACTGGCAAGGAAAGGGAGGCTTAATACCTCTTGTACGTTCCCCACAGTCACCAAAACACCACCATGCCATGTTCCTTGGGGGTATCACAGCACTTTTGGAACATCTCGGCTCAGCAAAAGGCTCGGACCTTGTTGCTCAGCAGTACATAATTGCCATGCATGGAGAGAGAAGGGAGGGAAGCTGCTGAGCTGCCTGCCACTTTCTCACCTAAAAAATAGTCCCCATCCCCATCCGCTGTGTGCACAAGCTCAGGACGCACTGTGGAGCTGGTGCTGGCTCGCCCTTTGTGCCTCGCTCCACTTCCACTGCTCCACAGCTTGAGCAGGTTAGAGCAGGCATGACTTTCCCAGGGGAACACAGAGTTTTCTGTGTTCACTCCCTGTCTCCCACACACATCCTCTCACCTCGTTTTCAGACTGGGGCTGGGATTTTAAACATATTAGGGTTCATATACTGGCACAAGGGTTGGATAGAAACTTTCCAAAAACTTTTCTCCTTTGGAAAAGAGTTCCACTGAAATCAACACTTTCCTACAGGAAAAGGCCAGTCTGGCAAACAGCTGAAGTTCTGAAGCAGCTTTCAATATTCTGAAATGTCTTCAGTTGAAATGTCAGTCTGAAAAAAATATTTTCATGTGAATCAAAATGGCTTGGATTTGAATCAGCACTTTTTTTTCAATTTGAAAATGTACTTTTTTTTTTTACTGATAGTTTTCAACAGAATTGGAATATGTTAATGTTTTGTCCCAGTTTGGCATGAAAGCAAATGTCAGGAATCTCAGCATTTCCCACAGGAGTGGGGAGACTTGGCCTCGGCTGCCAACCCACACAGTGGGTAGGTTTGCCATCCTGCCTCTCCTCCGACCCCACCTCTGCTTCCTACCTGCCCCACTGAGCCCCTTCTCCTACTTGGGATGATGATGATGTGCAAAGCCATCAAGGTTGCTCTGTATAGCGAAAGAGCAGCAGGGCCCCAGCACGTTGGCTCGGAGGATGTGAGAGGGAGGGCAGCTTCCCCCCACCCCTTCCTGCAGCCTGTGCAGGAGCCCTACAGCAAAGAAAGGTTTCACTGAAGCCCTAGGTGGAAAGAGAGAGTGGCTGCGTGGATGCTGAAAGTCACAACTTGCTGAATACGCTGAATACTGCACATTCATCCCTGCCTCCAGCCAGCCCTAGCCCTAGGGTGTGATGTGTTGGTAATGATCAACTGCTTTTGCTTAGCCTTGGGGATGTATATCCCAGGTCCCTATCATCACTATCCCTTGGTCTGTCAGATGGTCTCTCACTTTATTTTAATGCTCTTATTCCAGAAACGAGTTCTCTTCCTCACCAATGATTATTTCTTCACGGACATCAGTGGCACACCCTTCAGGTGAGCAAGGACTCACATGACACCAATACAGTGTATCAGAAATCTGCCCTCAGGGACAGAAAATTGGTTCTTTTTCTTCATGAAACCGGCTACAACTCATGAGTACAGCAATGTGAATAACTGACTTCTTTGTTCCTCTAGCCATTAAAATATTGTTTGGGGTCAACTCAAAAGGAATATTATGATTTGTCTAGAGTTCAGAGTCCAAAAGCTATGCCTTAGGTGAAGCATGTTGTTTCATTTCAGAGAAATGAGATACCTTCAATTTTCAGTTCCACTGCATATGTTTTATGTTCTGGTGTATGACTCTAAACAAAACATTTTAAACTGAAAGTTATAAAACATCACATAAGAAATCAAAGCAAAAATTTTTTTGTGTTTTTTCCCCAGCTGAAATGGTTTGAAATACACACAGATTTGAGAAATGTTATTGTTGACCTGAAATTACAACATTGGCCAAAAAGATTGTCACCAAAAATGCCTCATAGGTCCACAGACAGGTTCCTTAGCCTCTTGAGCTGAAATCGGATCTCACTTAATCCTCTTTTGATGATGTTCTTTTCTTTAATAGCTGTGGAGGGAGTTAATGTCTTTAAGGGTTGTAATTGCAGGGAACGCAGTGTCATGTTTAGGGATTACACTTCTCACTGCTGACAAGCCCTCTGTTTTCCTCCCTGCCTGCAGCCTGGGTGTTGTGCTGTCCAGGGGGCACGGGGAGTACATTCTGCTGGGGAACACTTCAGTGGAAGAAGGTAGGTTAACCTGGAACAGCCACGCTGTCCTAAGGGACAAGGTAGCTACTCTGAACTTCACTGCTTCACTTCTTCACAGCCTGTATCTCCCTGTCTGCTACCTAACCGAATACTCTACGTATTATCTGGTTTCAGGTTTGCACGACCTGCTCCAGCCAGACTTGTCTTTAGCGAATGAATGGTAAGTGGAGGAAATTCTGTCAATGACACAGGACTTTGTCATGAGATTTTGGCAAAGTTCCCAGCAATTTGGCTTGAGTTCACTGCCCTCTGTGGCCTAGAGAAAAAGCAAGTGTTGTTCAGGGGCTGTGCCTGCAAAGACCTGATTGTCTCCAGGCAATTCAGTTCCACCTCTTCCTTCAGGAGATCCCACCAAGGCCTGGCACATCCTTCTGTTAGGAAACATCTCCTGAGACTTATCATCAGTATTCTGTGCTCAGACTTATTTTGTTCTTCCTCGTGTTGCTCAGAATTGTGCTACAAAACCTACAGCATGTCAGACCTGTCAGGAAATTTTGTTGCAAGCTTGGTGAGAGATCGAAATGCTTTTTTAAATCCTAGCTTATTTTTGGTTGGCATTCTTCTGAACTGAGCCTAGACATAATTTCTGGTGAACATGGAGGTGATTTATGACCCCTGTTTCAATAGCAAGTATAATTTATGGTTTTGCTTTGTTTGGATATGAAACAGGGTGAAGCATGGCACTTTCCCTTTATTGCTGTGAGGTTTGGGATTTTCATGAACCAAACATTCAGTTACACCCAGGCACATGAACCCAGCCTGTATCAAAGCCAAAATAACTATATGCAAGAAGCCCTGCAGCCCTTCACACCTCTCATTACACTTTCAAGTTTCACAGGCAGCGCATTTGAGACACAAGCGGTGACTTCTCCTTCTTCTACTCCTAACTTGGGGTGTCAGCTTACCACACTTTACATATTCATTTCTCTTAGACTTCTCTCATAAATAACTCCTTTCAGCCCCTTTATGAGTTATAATTCTCTCTTATAACCCCTTCCTCTCCGTTGTCCTGACAATGAAGCAGTCAAAATTGGAAGCAGGATTAGAAGACTGGTTTCTTTTATAATATATTTGTAATACATTCTCCCGCTTCTCCCCAGACTGTGTCCTGAAGCTCCTGCAGCTGTGTCCCTTTGGGACAGCTTTTTTTGCCACCGTATCATACTGCAAGCTCATTCCTCGTCTCACTTTTTTTTTCTCTGTCTCTTGGTTTATCTGATCCCAGTCCAGGTTTACTTGTGTTGCATGTGACCCTCTGCTTTTCAGGTCTCTCCATCACATTGTTATTTTTTATATGGACGCAGGTACACATCTTAAACACTGTGTAATACAGATAACTGCTGAAATATTTAGGACTGCCACGTTGCATTGTGAGCTTATGCTGGAAAACGTAACAGCAGCCCTACTAAGCACAGCAGTCAGATTAATTGACGTTTTGTTTATTGGTAGGGTTTGACTTACAGCTGCATTGTTAGATTTTGAGTGGGCACAGAATGCAGCAGCATTAAAATCTTTGCAGCCTAAGCTTTCTCACTGAATTTTTGTTTGCAGCTATTATTTTCCAGGAGCATTTGCTTGACTGTGGTTTCTCTTTGCCCTTGCGGGCTTCTTCTTCCCTCCCCACCAGGATTTACTGCATCACTGACATTGATCCGGACCACCGGAAGCTCAGCCAGCTGGAGGCTGTGATCCGTTTCCTCACCGGAGAGGAACCTGACCTGGAATGTGAGTCCCAGGCACCAAAAGGGCTCTGCTGGGGTTTTCCTGTACCCACCACAGGGCAGAGGAGACTGTGATAAACTGATTGGTGTCAGACTGAGCTCCTGTGGCACCTGCTCACACAGGCAGGACTGAGCTCAAGCCCACCTTAATTCACATGTGGAAATGAGCTGAGGATCCAATTCCTTGTCTCTGTCAGAGCATTTTTTTTCCATTTCAAAGCTGTCGCATAACTCGGCTTTATTGAAGGTCTCAGCATAGGGAACACTGACAAGTGAAAGGCTTGAATGGAGCTTGGTGGGAGCTGCACACCATGTTTAAGACAGACTGACCAGCTGGGTAGAGGGGGTAATGGCAGGAGGAGCCAGGAAAGCTGCTGTGACTACTCTGTTCCCCAGGGTCCCAGCCAGCATCCTCCGAGGGATGCATGGTGCCATCTGGACAGATGGGTTTTTTTTCTGAACGAGGATTATTAATTTTGTTTTCCCAACAGAATTGGTAACTGATTTGGGGAAAAAAATTGTTACAGAATTATTATCTTTCCTGCTCCCCCTGCTGCTCATCCCTTGCACCAGGTCCCGTTCTCCAAGTGACGTGTAGCCACACAAGCAGCTGATACAGCACCACTACGGAGTGGGATCTCTGTCGAGGGCAGAGGCGGGCAGCTGTACATGGGAACTCCTTACAGCAATTTAGCTTTAGGATGTCCTTCAGCACACCTCACTCTCCATGGCTTCAGCCCCCTTAGTTGTGCCAAGTACAAGCTTTTGCATGTAATGTTCCACCTGAGAGGCACAAAGCTTTGGCACGAAGACAGGAATCTCTTAAAACTAAAACCAAATGTAGTCCAATAATTGTTCCGCTCTTGCACCATGTGAGCAGACCCCTTCTGGCTGTCTTTGGAGGAGGCTGAAAAGAGATGTATGAGTTGAAACGGCTAGGGAAGAGGAGGAGGAAAGTTTCAGGAGAGCTCGCTATGACAAACATGCAGACTTGGAAGTGCTGTGGAGGAAAAACAAATATGATTTGGACACATCCGAGACACATGGGGCCTGGGGAGGGAAAGATCTGCTGGTGAGCTCTGGTTTTGAGCTCTGAATGACAGCAAGGATGGAGAAATGGATTCTGACAACTGTGACAAAGAAAGGAGAAAGAAAGTTGCAAGAACTTGGGAGAAAACATTAGGGCAGATCTTGGACATCAGCCCAGTAAGTGGAGGTAGAAACACTGAAATAGGGGGGTTGGCTCCATCTAGAACAGTACTGAAAAGGGCATATCTGCAATATGATAGCCATCACATTCTCAAAGCATGAAATGAATGCAGGCAGGACAACACAGAAATGAAGCAGGTCAAATAAATGGGATCTTAAGAGTATGCCGCTCAGCACATGGCATATTCGAACGTTCCTGAACACCTCTCAGTCCCAATCCAGGCTGAACTAGACTGGTAGCCTAAACTGGCTTGAGCACCTGGGGGAAAACAGGACAGGACAGCATTTTGTGCACAAACAAACAAAACATAAGGACAGAGTAGAAGCCATGAAGAAGTCACTAGGGGCTTTGAAAGAAGTTTCTTGAGTGGAATGGGGTGTCTGGTGTCCTTCTACATGGCACCTAGAAGAAAGGTCAAAGCAAGGATTTGAGGCAATGGTTGTGGACAGCTTGTTCAATCAAGGAGAAGGTTGGAGTGAAGGCCTGATGAATACCCTCATTTAAAAGCCTCTTGCTCGCCCACACTTTCAAACCCGAACCTTTCCACCGAGTTTGCAGGGGAACCGGTCTCACGATCAGGGAAAGCTGCCCGGCAGAAAAGGACCTGGGGGTGCTGGTTGACGGCCGGCTGAATATGAGCCAGCAGTGTGCCCAGGTGGCCAAGAAGGCCAACAGCATCCTGGCTTGTATCAGGAATAGTGTGGCCAGCAGGAGTAAGGAAGTGATTGTGCCCCTGTATTCGGCACTGGTGAGGCTGCACCTCGAATACTGTGTTCAGTTTTGGGCCCCTCACTACAAGAAAGACTTTGAGGTGCTGGAGCGTGTCCAGAGAAGAGCAACAAAGCTGGTGAAGGGCCTGGAGAACAAGCCTTATGAGGAGCGGCTGAGGGAACTGGGGTTGTTTAGTTTGGAGGAGACTGAGGGGAGACCTTATCGCTCTCTACAACTTCCTGACAGGAGGGTGTAGTGAGGTGGGTGTTGGCCTCTTTGCCCAAGCAACCAGCAATAGGACGAGGGGCAATGGCCTCAAGTTGCACCAGGGGCAGTTTAGATTAGATATTAGGAAACATTTCTTTACTGAAAGAGTGGTGAGGCATTGGAACTGGGTGCCCAGGGAGGTGGTGGAGTCACCATCCCTGGAGGTGTTCAAAAAACGTCTAGATGTGGTACTTCAAGACATGGTTTAGCAGGCCTGGTGGTTTGCTTTTTTTGCTTGGTTTGGTTTGGTTTGGGGGGGGGTGTCGATGGTTGGACTAGATGATCTCAGAGGTCTTTTCCAACCTTAACAATTCTATGATTCTGTGATCTTCACTGTTACATCTGTTCTTCTGTTTTTCACCATCCAAGATGGTAGGTCCTGTGCTCAGCCCTGCAAGGGGAGGCTTCTTTTGTGCCATGTTGCTTCACTGCCCTGGGCCAGGCAGATGTTCCATAATAAGGAACTCTCCAAGACATCTAGGTAGGGAGGTCTGTCTTTCCTGATTCCTGTTCTTTCTTCTTTTTAGGTGATGAGGAGTTGGTCCAGGAAGTGCTGTTTGATGCAGTGGTCACTGCACCCATGGAGGCCTACTGGACAACACTAGCCCTCAATATGTCCACGTAAGTGTATGAGAAATAAATATGAGTAAAACACCATAGAAGATGCATCTCCAGATGCTATGGGCTTGCACAGCACATAAGAAACTTCAGAAATAGTCCCAAAAGCTGACAGAAATAGTTCAATAGCTTCAGAAATAACTCAAAAGTTGTCTCTCAGGAGTAGACTCTAGCAGGCTGGGCCTTCGTAGGGGAGCCTTTAGTTTGGTGAGTTTGTCTGAATATTACTGGAGGACAGCAGTGATCCAGATGTGTCACTGCAAGTGGTGTTCAGCAGCAGTTCTTTGCAGCACCTAGCTCAGATGCACTGCATTTGCCTCTTCAGTTGATAGAGTTTGATATCTCAGGGCACCTGAGGCCATTTCAAAGTTATTATGAGTTATTTCCCCATAAGCATTTATCCCTTTGAACAGCAGCAGCATGGTTTGGCTCACTTCCCATACGACTGTAGCAGAAGTTCCATCCCAGAAGGCAAGGAATTTACTCCCTTTCCAGCAGTGAAGAGAAGGGAGTTTGATCTTGTTGCTGTTGGTGATGGCTTCAGACTGAGCCTCAAGAAGGGAGTGGACAAGCTGGCTTCAGTAACCAACTTCCTACTTTACCATTTGCAGTGAGGCACCTGTTGCTTGTAGTATCTGGTATCATGTCACACAGACCTACTTTCAGCAGACAACATGCTGCTTACACGGATGTGAGGCCATGGGACTCCTGTCCCTGTTTCAGTTACCAGTACCCCTACCACTAACAGAGCTTGAGCCAGCAGTAATCATACTAGGACACCCAAATATCAGCACACATTTAAACTGCTATATCAACAGACACTCCTCACTTTAAGCCCACCACACTGCAGCAGACTCTCCACCATGTAGCTGTCCCATCTGTGCCCTTGATAACTCCAGCAAGATACATCCAAATCAATCTACTTCTTCAGAGTCAGTCTGCTACCCTGCCCGTCCTGCGTGTGTGCCTGAGACAGCCATTCTCTCCCTGCAGTCCCTCTCCCTCACTTCAGCCTCATGCAGACAGCCTGGAGCAGGACTAGGAGAGGTAGAGGAGCTTATGGTCTGCTTAGAAAAGAACCAAATGAGCAAATTTCAAACGTGTGAATCTAGGCACAGGTCTAAACCTGCCAGTTGTCAGCCAGTAACAACCTGTTGCCATTAGCAGGGAGGAGCCAGTGTCACTCCTGGTGTAAATGGGTTATATTGCAAATGAACTTGGGAACATGTCTTCAGGTGTGGCTTCTAGTTTGGAAGGCCTCACCCTGGAGGAGGGAGGTGGTGGTTCTTCTGAGAACTGTTTGCTTCTGCTTGTGTGTTTCTGTTCCACAGGGAGACTGAGGCAGGTGTTGAGATGGCATTTCTGGGTACTCGGGCTGGACTCATGAGGAGTGTCCTATATGTGGGATCTGAGAAAATTTCCAACAGGTAAGTCCCTAAACCGATTAAGAAGTTTCTCTCAGTATCTCTGAAGGGGCAGCACCAAATCACCACCAGCCTTAGAAATATATTCGGGGAGACAGAAAAAGAAAGGAAATGAGCAACACCTTCATGGCATTAGTGCTGATTTACAGAGTCAGGGTAGGGGCCAAGTGTCTTCCTCTGGTCCTTTTGAGTTTTTCTTAAAGTACTGTCCCAAAGTGCATTCATTTCAATGAAAACCTTCAGTCATTCCCTGACTTCAGTCAGCTAACAGAGAAAATGTCCACAGTTACCATATACCCCCAGGATCATTTTGCAGTGCAGACACTCTGCACTCCAGTGCCCTGGTGACATTCCAGCTTGGCTATGTTTGATCTTTCTGTCTCAATCCTTCTTCCAGGTTTGTTCTGTTCTGTCTCCTACATTGCCCCTGTCACAGTAGTATCCCAGTGCCTTCCAGTGAGGCATTAAGTGATGTGACTGACATCTGTCATATATGATTCATTCTCTTGTCCTCTCCCTCAAGGCAAAAGTGTGTGTTCAGTGGAGGGTTTTGGCATGGAAAGGATATAGTTTGCTTTTTTGTTGCATTTTAAATACGCAGGCTGGTGCATGCTGCTGTAAGAAAGGACAGGTCACAGAGGCACACTAGCAGATGGAACAGAAGGGGACAGTGTCGGTGGTGGTCCTCAGCTTCTTGGCAGCTGTTTCACTGTCTCAGAGCTCCCCAAACACGAGCCGTATGTTCAAGGCAGAGAGCTCTGCTGTGCCTGAAAGGTGACACTCTTCATGTTTTTGAGGCAGTCTGGATAAGTCAGAGTAGTCAGGCTCTGGCAACAAAGGAGAGAACGACATGTGTTGCAGGAGGCCAATATGATGATTCCCTATCCCCCACCGCTCATCAGGAGTGTCGTTCAGTGCTTTTAAACAGCCACAGTCACCACACGGCAGCGACAGACACCCCACACACAAGAGAGTCTCTTCTGGAATCCCTGGAAAGGAAGGAACAGTATAAATGAGTAGTTATCATTATGTCAAAATATGCGGCAAAATGAGAGCCTGAAAACAAAGGGGATTTGTCAGGCGAGATGTAGGGACCTCCAGGGAAGCCAATGACCTGATTTTCATGAGGTCTCTCCTGATCTCCCACTGCCTGTCTTGCCATGCTCTCAGGACCCACCTTCTTGCCTTCAGGAGCACCCATTGCCTCAACTACTTCCATCCATGCATCTCCAGCAGTTCAATATTTAGCCTCANGGCGGTTGTGCCGCGGGCGAGCGGGTGGGGTCTGCCCTGGCCCGCCTGACTGCCGGTGGGAGCGCTGAGCCCGTCCCGGGGGCTGACCCACACCCGCCGCCGGGGGTGCGAGGCACGGGTAGCGAGGGCAGCCGCGAACGCGTTTGGGTAGCGAGGGAGGCCTCACTGAAGCGCCCCAGAGCCCGCGGGGAGAGGGGTGCCCCACGAAGACCCTTGCGCTGGCGTGGCTGGGTCACCCGGGGGGTCCCCGGGCTCCCTCCGCGGCAGGAGAGACCCCAGGTGATGGGATGCGGGTGATGTACCCAGCCCTGGGGGTCCCACTGCGTCGCCCCGAGGAGGGCTGCCGCTCCTCTGCGCTGCGTGCGCAAGGCTGCCCTGGGTTTTCTCCCGGCAGGAAATTCCTGACGCGGAAGGACAAGGAAAGTATCTTCACCATGGACCACTTCCCCCTGTGGTACCGCCGGGCGGCCGAGCATCCCCCTGGGAGCTTCATCTACAGCATTGTTTCAGAAGAGGATTCAGGTAACCTCAGCCTGAACACCAGAGCAAAGGAGAGAAGATAAAGCTTTCCACATCTTGTGTCCCATGCCATGCCAATCTCTTTGTTGCTCCCTCTTGCGTGGTGGGAAGTGCCGAGACCTGACCTCTTGGCATTATCTTCGCACCGGCATGAAGGCAGTGGGGTCGTGGCCAAGATACGGGAATTGGGCAGAGCAGAAAGACAAAGCTACAAGCTGTGGGGAAGGTAGTCAGGGCTGCGTAACGTCAGGTTGCAGAGGAGATAAAGGACGCATGGAAACGCAGGGTCTAGGTAGACCGAAGGATTTAGGAACACGGAGGGTGGGGGAACGCAAGGTACTTGTGGGGCTGGAGGACATGTGAACTGTGGGAAGGGAAAGGTAAAGGTGTCGCTGAAGGAATTGGACATATAGGTGTGACCAGGCCTGGGAGGGAACATCATCAGGCATACTGGATGACAGTAACATCTGGGAGTGATGAGGGATCAGCAAGCACTCAGTCAGGAAGTGTAAGTTTAGAGGGTGTCATTTTTTCCATCACCACTTTCCGTGACAGGAGAGGATGGTTTTGTTATGGAAGATGGTGGGTGAAAAGGGGAGGAGGCTTTTCCACAGCTTCCTCTTGGTGAGGGTGTCTCATTGATGCCCTGCGTCCTTCCCATTGTACTACTAGATTATGGGCACCTCTTGTCCAGCTAAGGAGCTCAAACACAAGAGGAAAGCAAGGAGTGTCTTTTCAGTGTCTCTTGCTTAGGGTGTTGGTTCCTGTGAGTTTGCAGGGCCAGCCAGGACCTCCTCAAAGGCTGGAAGAGAGCAAAAGAGCCTAGGAAGAAACATTCAAAATACTCATGTGAGACTCCTACACAGAAGGCAGAAATCCCCTCTGTGTGCCTCCCTGGCCCCTAGCTCTCCATCTCTTGTCACAGAGCTCAGCACTTTAGCTGTTAAAGCTTTTTGTGGCGCAGTGGTGGGAGGCTGGTGGGTGGGAAAGCAAGCAGAAAAGAGGAGAAAACCAGACTGGGAGGCAAGAGATGAACCAGGGATGTAAAGGGAGAGGGATGGAAAGAGAAAATACTTGAAACCTTCCATGAAAGCCTCTCTCTGCTCAGCACCCTTACATCTCATTTAAAAGGCAAGTGTGGAGAGAGGGGGAGGCATGGCAGGAGGGACCTTTTACTCCCCCTTGTGCCACGACATTGATCTTTCAAATACAGTGTGAGTTAGAAAACCAGGCAGTGACACCCTGTGGGTCTTCCTAGGGCAGGCATTACCTTGGCCGTGGTGGTCACTGCTGTCTAAACATTGGGTTTGTGGCTTGATGTGGCTTTCTTAGAAGTCATGCGTAGTTTTGCATGGATAAAGACAGAGGACAAGCAGCTGCCACTGTTTTTTGTATTACATGGATGTTAGCCAGAAGCTACCTGGCCCTGAAGACCTTATACTCTAAACTGTAAGATTATTAGTCTCTCTAGAGATGAGCAGCTGGGCTTAGAGAGGCTGTGATCCATGAGATCACACAAGATGCCTGTGAAGAGCCAGGAAGTAATACTCAGTGCTTCTGAGCCATAGTGCTTCACTGTCAGAGCAGAGTCCAGGCCCTTCCTGGACATCCAATGAAGCAGGGGTGCCCCACCTTTTGGCCAGAACACATCACCCAGTTTCTTAAGAAATTCTTGATGATTAGATGCTGAAGTTCCCCTTTCATGCTTTCTGCATGACTCAGTACATACCCACCCTGTGACAAGGGGTTTTCATGGCAGATGTACTTCTCTGTACGTAAGAGGGAAGAGCCTGAAGACCTCCCTGTTGGGGAGGAAACTGGCAGGAATGGCTGCAGATCATCAGAATAATTTATTCGGGGCTCCTCCTTCCAATGTCCAAAAGTCCCAGAGAGAAGACTACAGCAGGGAAAGCTCTCCAAGTCAAGTAGAACTGTTCTTGCAGCCCAGGTCTCTCATGTGTTGGGTGTTGTTTTTTTTTTTTTTTGTCTCTTTTTTTTCTAAGGTTGCTAAGTGTATTTTTCTTATTTGTCCCATCCTAGGGAGAGCAAGAAATTTGGGGTTCACCATAAAGGCATGATTAGGCTCAAGGCATGTGAGCATAAGTTGGCTGCGTATTTGTTTTGCAAGAGCTTTACTATTTCTTACATCCTTGAGCAAGTTAATCTGGCTTTAGTCCAAAAACAATGAGTGAGAGACTCCAGGCTTAACTGCAGTAGACACAGAACTGTGCTCAGGATGCACTGGGTACAACAAGAATGATGAAGGCAGAAATGGAAAGCAGTAAGAAGTGCTGGAGCTCTTGGGAGGGAAAGAATCCCTGACCCATATGTCTGAGTAACAGATTTCCATACTGCATGCAAGGAGGGAATCACTTGCAGGCTAAATCGATCATGCTGACCTTCAAACTGTCCCCTGGCAGTTCCAAAAGAGATGCCCCAGCTGAAACTAATCTAATCGCTTTAAGAAAATACAGAAATGGAATCTGTCACGTGGAGAATTGCAGGCTGAGACAACTGCACTAACAAAGAGAGGGGAAGTGTGGGGTTCAGTTGCTTAAACCTATCCAGCCATGCTATTTTAAATGTCCTGTGGGAGCTAAGAGACCTGCATGGGGCTGGCAGATGTGACACAGGACGCTTAAAGCAGCAGCTAAATGATAATTGGGAGACCCTGCGGTATAACAGAGTTTAGGCAGCAAAGTCCCAGAAGACTTTGTTTCTAAAATGGCATGCACCCTGGAAGCACCTGGAACTGCTGTGTCTGTCTCTCCAGTTTGTAGTGTTGGCCTTGTTTGGGTAACAGAGCTAGGTGTAAGCCAGGCCTTTGCTGTGCAAGAGTTGGTGTCAGAGTTACCTGTCCTGCTTATCTTCTGTCTACAGAGTTTTTCTGGTGCATGAAGCAGAGCAGCTTTCTGGCCTAAGAAGAGAAGCTCTACATGCCCAAAATTGAGGAGGCCAGTCCTTTACATTTTAGGCTGAGGATGCTACTTTTATCATGGGACATTATCTAGAAGAAAAAAAAAAAAAATCTACTCAGACCCCCTTAGGTTGCTTATGTGTCTTGAAAGATGCAGTCCTCCAAACTCTTGGTTTGGAGGGTTAAGGCATATGTACACACTGGCCTGGATGTGAAAGTGTGTGAGCAAGCTGTTCCCACTGCGTTTTACTCCTCTCTGGTGGTAAGCTAACCAAGCCTGCTGTGTTTGTGTCTTAACAGAGGGAGGTGGCCTACCAAAAGTGGTGACAGTGAGCACGGCTGTGGCTGTGTCTGTGGATGGGAAAATGGGTATTGCTGCAGGTAGGACATTCTGGTTTCTCTTTTTATCTTGAATGAAATGGTTGCATCTTGTATTGGGAGTGGGAGCTGAGAGCTGTTAGCTTGTCATTCAAGAGAAATGACAGGAGCTGCAATAGCTTGTGATGTTGAAAAGTAGGCTAAACAGAGAATATTAGAACAGGTACTGAATGGCTAATAGGCTTTTGAAAGGGAAACTGGCTCTTTGAATGGAAGCTTCCCATCTTCAATGCTGGTGAATTTGTGGATTGAGACCATTTCTCTGGAGCATGAGTAGGTTGAGAAGTCCATGCAGTTTTTGAACTGTTTGCAGGAGACACTTTTGGTTTTGGAAAAACAGCATGTTCATGCATCTCCATTGTTATCTCATCTGAAAAAATAATTTTTGCTGGTGGAATGGGTTTGTTGCTAGACTTCCAACTCAGACATATAGATTGCCAGACTTATCTCTGTATCTGAGCTTTGTGTCTTTGTCTACTTTTGGAAAATTTGTAAAGCACATTATTTCCATAGAACACCAAAGCTTTTGAAGCTTTACCATTTTCTGCACCAATTCATTCGGCCTCTACAGAAGTACAGTAAACTCAGAAGTGAAACAGAGGAGCCATTTAACAAAACAAAGCAACATTAATCAATAATGCTGGCATCATATCCATCTTAAACACTCTGTGTGGGAGTATTGGGGTAAGAGAAGATGTAGTGTAGTGGAATTTTTTTTTTTTTAGACCTGGAAACATTGACTAAGGGAAGAGGTTGCCAGAAGAGGTAATGGAGTAATTATCACTAGAAACATGCTGAGATGCAAAGCTGCTTGTGAAAGCATGGTTAGTGTTAATGGAGTCCTGTGTGGTGGAAGGAGTGACTGAGTAGAATAGATATCAATCAAGGACTTTGTTATAGGAGTATCCAGTAGAGAAAAGGCCATATAGGAGATACCTTCAGATTGAGAGTCAGCCATTGCTTTTGCCTAGGCAACGTAGGATAGAATTAATGGTCTTCAGTACTACTAGTCAGTAACACTGGGGCAGTCTAACTTCATCTAATGAAGCATTCCTTAATTTCCAGGCTTTCAGTAAGTTCTAGTTGAGAGTGGTACTGTTTAAGTATCACCTGGGCATTGAGAAAGTACTTATGAGCTGAAGGAGGGGTGTTATGAAATAGTACTTTTCACTAATATACCACCATTTCAAGCCCAAAGCCAGAAAATAATTATGAAGTCTGTCCAGAGACCTCTGTGAAATAGAGATGGTTTCAGTAAAGTTCGTGTTAAGTAGGTGCTTGGGTCATAGAAACTGCTCTCAAAACTGATACTAGTTGGCACTGCCACGAATATACCCAGCAGAGAATAAAATAGCATTGAAACTATACTAAGGGTCTCTGTGCAGCACTGGAGCATTTTTCTAAGCATGAATTTGGGAGGAGAAAAAAAACATTTTTTTAAAAAAAAAGATTGTTTTTCTTGGTTCTCTTCCTTCCCTTTCCTGACCTGTGAGTTAGAGCAGAGGCACACAAGCAGTTCATCTGGCACTCGGCATAAATACACGGAAGGAAACTTCTGGGTGGAAGAGCTGGAGCAAGAACAAGTGGCAGGAGGATCTGCCCCTGACGGAGCCATTTCTCTTCTGTCAGCAGTGCTTTTCACAACCCCTGTGGAGCTTTCCACCCCCTCAGTTATGCTCAATGCTGAATCAACTGTCTGTGTGGACATGCTGTGAAGGGGCAGGATCCTCTGCAGAGGGAAGAGGAGGGTGGAGAAAACAGCAGAAGATAGGGAAAGAAATCGTATTAGAACAGTAACAATAAGGTAAAACTGTCATTTGTGGAGATGATACAGAACAAACCACTTTCCTCACTGGTAACCACAGAAGTTGAGACACAGAAATGAATTCTCAATTGCTTTCATTCCTCAAAGGTACCACGGGCCCTGTCGCTAGCAGCCACCTTAAGTCACATGACCACAAGTGTCTTCTGCTTACTTCCACACATGGTACATTCAGCTGGGTGTTCTTTACTCCCCATCTCTTACATGTTGAGGAAAGTTACCCATATTTCATGTGAAGTATGGGCTGCAGGGCAGCACTGAGGGAAACAATTTCTCTCAAAGGGTCCAAAATCCTTCAGGCCCCCAGCTATAGCCCCCATTGACTTCAGTGGGAATGGAAGGGTATGTTGATGTACGTCCCATTTGCTGGCTTAGATGCAGGTTTACAACATGTTTTGGGGGTGTCAGGGAGCAAAAAGGTACTATATTACCATCTGCTTTGTTTCCAGTAGTGACTAGGTTCATCGTCTGAATCTTTCATAATACCAGTAGTGGGTGAGGGGGAATTGTGGTCACACTACTTGTTGCACTGCTGTTTGATCTTGAGGACAGCATCTTTGAGAGTAAGGATGTAGATCTCTCTTCATCTTCCCTCGCACTAATAAAATCATCCTGAGTGGCTAGGACCTGAGTGGCTAGGACCTGATTCTAGGGGACTTCACCCCACAGCAGAGGCTGCAGCGCAAGTGATGCTGGGCAGTGCTGTAATAGCACCCTGGGTACAGGAGAGGTGAAGGAAGGGGGGTGAGTGGAGACACAGCAAGAGGCAATCGGAGCAGAATGGGATGCAGATTGTCTTTATTGTTATTCTGATGGCATCAGCCCTCAGTGGGCTTGATACCGTGTTCATTTAGAGTTAGGATACTACCAGAAGTCTGTTTGGTACCCAGCATTGGTTCCCAGAAAGCTAAACATCTGGATAGGCTTGTAGTTCGTGGGTAAATGCTGTTACAGTTCTGTAAAAGGGAAACAACAGAGGCTTTTTACATGCCCCTATAAAAGTGCAAGTGGTATGAACTAGCCTGTCATTCTGCCACTGATTGTTACTGTCACTTGTTTGACTTGACAGTGCTTGGGGGGGGATTTGTAAGCACTTTGAAATGTTCGCTATGCATGCAGTGAAAAATTAAGCTCTAGGATTTACAGCCATGCCTGTGGGGAGGGAGCACCCCCAGTGCCCTCATGGGGAGGACACCAGTGACAGGGAGCGCTGGGCCCCTTTACTTCTGGTAGCTGAATGGCAGTCTCCAGCCAAGGCAGAGAAATGCAAACTGGTAAAATCAAACGTCCAGGAAGATGACACAGGCCTGGATGCTGTCAGGGCACGAGGGAGCAGTCAGCTGGGATTAGAGAGCAGCCAGGCTGGAGGGCTGAGGGCAGAGGTGGAGGGGAAGTATGAGGGACTTCTTCCTCCTGTTTTGGTCTGGCTTGGCTCAGTAGGAAATCCCAGAATGGGTTTGGGGGGACACAGAGATGCTCTTCTCGCCATTAGAGGGGCCAGTCCACACAAGGGTAGGTGGGGAGGTGGCCAAATTCTGGAGGAAAAAGCAGTGTCCTCTGCCCTACTCTATCCTCTTCCTTTATCATCCATCCCTCTCCTTCTCCTGTGGGCCAAGCCCCTGTACCTGAAGCTCAGGGGGGATGTGCGAAGGGTTCAGGGTACCTGCAGATCTCTCGGAGGGCATGGTGGAGCCAAGTCAGGGTCTGCTTGTGTGAGCTGGATTGGTGTGGTCTCTTTGGTGGGAAGCCACACAGGCAAACCTACCCCTGGCTTGGCTATACCTCTTTCTTTGAGTTAATAATATCTACCTGCTATATTGTGCTTTGGCACTTCAAAGTACTATGCAAACATTAAGTAATGCCTGGATGATTAATTATAATTAATTAAAGGCAGCTATTCTCCTGGGATGTCAGTCCAGTACATGTCACGCACGCTAACTTTGTTGGAAATGAAAAATAAGGAATTGTGATGGCACTCTCCCCAAGCCAAGTCCTGCCCCAGATAGCACTGTCATCTGCTCCCTCCCGTGAGTCAGTAGCCTGGGGCTTTCTGGTCCTCAGGGGGTGTGCTGCAGAAATCACATGTAGCTGCTGACAGAAGCTTTTAGTGATTTAAAGCCCCAGTGAAACTGCTGGAATCTGCGCAGGAGTTTAGCTGTCACTTTGGGCTGTGTATGACGTCTCTTTCATTGCCTGACCTTCTCGCTGTTCGACTTACGTGGCTGTCAGCTGGCTGCCAATCCCAACAGGGGCAGGTAGGGGTTTCTTTCCATTAGGTTCCTTGCCATGGTTGTCGTGTCTCAGGGATGGGAAACAGCAAATACCAGCAAACCACAGGGCATGTACAGGCTCCGTGGTGCCCAGTAAAAAAAATCCAAATGGGCACTTGGGAGATGCAGGTTTATTTCGTACGATATCTCTTGCCTCTGTATTGAATGCTACTGTTAGTTCTTATCTGCAGTGATTTGTCCGCAGTGAAGTCATTATCGCATGACACCAACAGTATATACAGATAGATGTATTTGGGGAGAGTCCTAGGCAAGCTCAAACAAGGGTTAGAGAAGAGAAATATCGTCTCTATTTTACAGAGAGAGTTTTTTGACACTGAGTTATAAAGGCTAGTATTTTCAGAAGACCTCTGTATGCACAGGAGGACCGGATTTTCAAAAAAGCTTAGATTTTTTTATTTTTCAAAAGTATTTGAAATCCACCAGTCTGAAAAATACATAATGGGAAGTAATTTTGCCATTATACCACTGGTTAAAATCCAACCTCTGTCAGTCCAATGGAAGCTCTTAATTTGAAAAGTGACTACTGGGCAGCTTGATGTCTCTCTACCCTCTTCCTTGGTCCCCAATTTTGGCTGCCTGCTATCTGTTACCAGCGAGCAGAGAGAGGAGCTGCAGGTGGCTTTTTCAGCAGTTCTGTTGCTGTGGCATCTCTTCAAACTAATCTACACACAATTCTGTATTCCTACAGTTTTGTTGCTTGGGTGGATAAAACATTTCAACCTCCTCTCTAGAAAGTGACAGTTGCACCTGTGGAAGCTGCTAAAATGCATGGGAATAAGCTACAATAGCATAAGCACTTTTTACATGAAAATGAAAATTTTTGAATTTTTTATGAAAATTTTTTACTGGTTTGGAAACCAGCATAACATTACCCATACAAAACCTGAGAGCAGCTGATCTCTTGAACGTGTGCTGAGGTATTCAGAAGGTATGCTGCCCCTCTTTTAAAGCTGGAGGTTGCACCAACATTGTCCCAGTGCAGCGAGCTCCCAAGCCATTACCTGTGTGCCTTTATGGAAGTCACAGTCTCCCTTGCATCCAGTGGTAGCATGGGTAGAAAGAAGGAAGGCTCAATTGTTTTCAGCCCATCACCTGCTACTACTGTTTCTGCCTGATGTCATTCCCTCTTGGCAAATCCCCAAAGCCCAAGCGGTTTCTCAGGCATCCCTTTGATCTGACAAAATGAGAGACATCTGAAGGAGCCATGCATTGGAGCTCAGTCATAGAAAGTGTTAGGGGCACTCAGTAAGGCAGAAATGATGATGATTTTAGTACTAACAGCAACCATGCCTTCTCTGCCTCTCAGGACATCTGACTGGAGGCTGTTATCAGTCAGCACACATTTGACTGGCCTAAGGGCTGAGCCAATACGCTGCAGGCTAGGGTATCAACATTACACGGGGCCGTTGGTGTGCCAAAACCAGTGTCTCTTGCATCCTTCATCCGTCCGTCTGCCTGCCTGCCATCCATTGCATTCTGCTTTACGTACTGAGCCTTGTGAGAAAGACCTGTGAGCATAAAGGCTGCTTTTTGCTGTGTTTCTGGGACAGACACAGCTGTTCTATGAGTCGGACAAAAGTGAAGTAGTTGCCTTATTTTGCACTGGCTCTGATCTTACAAACTCTGCCTTTTGCCAAGGTTTGGTATCAGTGCTAGGGGCCACATGGTTCCCTCTTCAGAGCTGGTTATCCTCCAGCCAGGTCAGTCAACAGGCAGAAAGAGCAAGCATCTGCCTGCAAAATGCCATGTAGATGTCTCCATGCACAGACAGTAACTGGTGACAATGGGGTCAAATAAGTTTATTTTATCCTCAAAAGAATGCTAAAAATAGGTTTGTGAGCTTCCATAGCAGTCTGCCCACCCTGGCTGGACATCAGCAATTTCCTTTTCTTCCAAGGGGTATCTGCTGTCCGCGTAGGCTGCAAGATCTTCACCACAGGGGTCATGCCTCCTCCCCGTGTGTGTGGACATTGCCTATTGCCTTGGGGACAAGCCCTTGGCTGGGGGAAAAGTGAAGACAATAGCCAATTCTGTAGAATAAGGATTTCTTTGTAGCCTCAGCTGAGTGCCGGAGTTTGCACGCTGCACCATTTACTGAGAAGAAAACCATTAGGTGAATCAACTCTTCTTTCCGCAGCCCATGCGGGCAGCACTCCACCCAGCAAAGAGCGAATGCCCCTACTGTGGGTACGTGCCTGTGCCCAGACCCCACCCTCACCAGCTGTTTCAATGGGACACCATAACAACTTGTGAGCAATGGGATTTCTCTTGTGGGGTCTGGTGAGGCATTATTCTGGGACATTCGCAGTCCTGGAGCCTGTTCTAGGCTGGAGCTTCAGCCCAGGAGCCCATTCTCGCCTGTGCATAACAGAAATCCTCTAGGTTTTCCTCTAAAACCTCTAAGGTTATCCACTGCTGCCACTTCTATAGCTCCTCTGATTGCCATGGCTGTCACGCTTGAAGGGAAAAGAGCCCTTGACACTGGCTCAGGCTTGCATATAGCTGGATTTTTTAGATTGGCACCCGGCGCCTTTGCCGTGCTTCCTTTGCTTGCAAATTATTTGATATCATTTTAATTCTGAGCCGAATTAGAGCAGTGCGCGAGTTGTCATGGCAACCACTTCCTTGTGCCTTTTGGTCTGACTCATTGCAGACAATTACTCTCGCGCTCCAGGATTCACAGATGTGATAGGAGAAGAATCATGTGCTGGGCTTTCAACTTTTTTTTTTTTGCTTTTAATTTCCTTCCCAGCCTCTCTTGCATTAACTCCTACCTAGCCAGCATCAGCAGGGACCTGTATCTCTGCCCAGGGCCACATGGACCCGTGGGAGTGCATTGCATGTAGAGTATGTATAGATGCACAATGTGTGAGGGGATTTGTGCATATGTGTGTGTATTTGCATACACAGTTTCTCTGCAGTGTGTTGTGTGGTGGCTGTGCTACTTGTCTGCATGTGTAACTAGGGGTGTGCACAGATACACATATTCACAGAGCAATTTACACTTATTTCTGTCTGTGGTGGGGCTACATACACACGTGTTTTCTGTGTATGCACACAGGTATGTACATGAGTAATCTGTGTAGACATGGATGTGTACCCCGGCATGTAGAGTCTGTCAATATGCACTGGGTATTCAAGGGGACTGACAAACTGCGAGGGTCATGGATGGGCCAGGACCTTCCATTTGGAGCTATCTGAAGATCTACAGGCTGCCAAGCAAGTGGCATTAACACCTCTGACCAAGGAGGATGCAAACCTAAATCTTGTGAGATTGCAAAGACAGTGCATTGCCTCACTCACGTGCGTTCCCCCCACAACAGCCTACATCTATTTAATGGTTGGACTTGATGATCTTAAAAGTCTTTTCCAACCTAAACAATTCCATGCATCTAAAGTACACGGAGGAATGCAGTGTTGTCCATAGCCTTAGCATAGGTATAATTAATGTCGCGACCTGTGTTTAAGACCTATAGTTAGCAGAGGAGCAAGGTCATGTGAGAAGATGCTGAAAGGGATCACAGAAGCAATCTGTAGATGTAGGGATGAAGGGGGTAAATATTAGAGCAGAGGAGGTTATAGGAAATGTCTTGTGAGATGGTTTGCCTTCAATTCAGCCAAGGCACAAGCAGACAAGTTTAGCAGGGTGAGAATCACAGAAACTTAGCAGATGTGAGGACAGCTCCAGTCTATTCCTAAGATACATTCCTTGTACCACAAAACTCAGCCTGTTCCCTTCCTGAGTTCCTCTGCTCCTGCCCTACCTATCCACGTAAGGCACAAATCTCCTCATCATAAGGCTATGTAATGGGACTCTTATTACCAGCCCTTTCCCCTCATAAGACCTTTTGCTTCTCTTCCTTTCCCTCACTGGGATACAGAAGTCTATTCATAAGACCATAGGATAATTCTGGCTGGAAGACACCTCAGGAGGTCTCTGGACAACCTCCTGCTCAAAGCAGGGTCAACTGTGAGATCAGACAGTTTGCTTAGAGCTTTATTGCAACAATATTCCCAGAAATATTCCTTGTTCCTCCCTAATACTCATACGCTGTGCTCTCACCATCTGTACTGTGCAAAGGCTGTACTGATAGCCATTCTCTTTTTCTCTCCCTATCCCTGCTCTGTATGAGGACTATCAGCAAACCTTCATGTGGAGGTGCTGGATGCAGGGTAGTTTGCATTGGGTATGGGCCCTCTGTTGGGTGGTGAGGTATGGAGGGTACGAGAGGAAAGGAAAGTTGGAAGGTGGCCATCCTACTTCTGCCAGCAGGAGAGCTTAGCTAGGGGCCCTTGCCTGGAAGCCCTGGGAAGCACCAGGCTTTCCCAAGGCAGTGGGAAGGCAGGGGAGAGATGTTGTGTGTGCAGGAGATAGGCAAGATGTGGACAACACTGCTTGCCCAGGGCATGTGGAGGGGTGGTCTGCTGCTGGCTCGGCACTGCTTTCACAGGCAGCAGTGCGAAGTCTGGAGCGTGGGGAGGGAGCAGTTCAGTTTTCAGGGATGCTGTGGAGCCCACATTTCTGGGAGGAGTCAGTAAATGGCAATGCCTGATTCTGTTGCCCTCCATCTGTCTGCCACCACAGGCAACTGCTTAGGTTCCTTAAGCTGGCTCTGCAGAGAGCCTATATGGAATGGAAAAAGAACAGACAGCAGAGAAAGCTGTGTCTCAGAGGTCAGGAAATGTAGGGATCAAGTGAGGATTGCTTACAAATCAAGCTGAGTTAGACCTTCCAAAGCAGATTAAAACAAACAGCAAAAGATTCTTCAGCTATTTGGGAAAAAAAAAAAAAAAGAGAATAAGAAGTGAGGCCACTTCTGGGCAGTAAGAGTGAAGTTAAGATCAAGGAGATTATAGTCTGAGGCAAAACCAAAGAGGACTCTGCACCCAAGTTATTGGTAAGGACAGCAATGTCGTCCTTGGGGAAAGAAACAAGCTGACCACTGGGAATAAGCAGCCCAAGCTGCTTAGTGCACTCACAGTGCTGGGCCTGGGTGCTCCCCAGCCCCGGGGGAGCTGGCATGTGGAAACACAAGCTTATAGCAAGGATCTTTTTTCAAGTCTACCTGCAGTGGTGCCTCCATGCAGGCTGGAAAAGTGAAAATTCAGCAGTTAGGGTTAAGGAAGGGGGAGAAATAAGTTTGTCAGCCTCAGACCTGTAAGTGTGACCTCTGTAATGTTTGTAGCGCTTTAGAGAAGATCTTGAAGGAAAGTATAATTATTACCAAGCAGTTAGGGGGAAAGGGAGTCAGGCAGCATGAGTTTATCAATGCTAGATCATACCAGACTAACCCAGTAACTT
This sequence comes from Scopus umbretta, assembly GCA_013400535.1. NCBI lineage: Eukaryota > Metazoa > Chordata > Aves > Pelecaniformes > Scopidae > Scopus > Scopus umbretta. Next base: position 77,523 of record VZTL01027982.1, on the reverse strand, counting down.
TCTTCCAGATGATTGTTTTCCTGGAAAGCAAAAGAAATTTCAAAGGCCTCTTCCCTGTATTTCAGTAAAGCACTTGATACAATGCCACATAGGAAACAATTAGCTAAACTGAAGGAGATAAGAAAAGGCAGGGGAGTTGTAAGGGGCAGGGAGGTAGAAGTCAGTCTGGGAAGATGTCAGCAGCAAGATCACCTATCAAAGTCTAGAAAAACATTACTTGTAGCACTCCCCTATGGTCAGCCAGTCTTTGCTAACATTAACCTGAGACCCTGACTCAGATAGCAATCGGTAGTGAGGAAGTGTCCTGATGATTTAATACTAGAAGGCATTGCTAGTACAGGGAAGGACCAGGATATCTTACAGAAAGCCTTATTTGACATTGGCAGGAGTACCAGAAACAGAATGAATTTCAGTAATACGACAGACAAAGTCATATGCTTGAGAACTAATATTAGAAATCTTCTGTAAGCTGGGAACTCTGCGAGGTGTGGGGAGAGCACAGCAAGCAGGACTAGAGGCAGCCTCTGTCTTCTGTGAACTGTTGGGCCCATTTGCCAAGTCTCAGTGAGGATCCTCAGTGTAGGCTGTATTGCCCCCTGATGCCCACATAAAATTCAGGGAACTTTTGTCGTCTGCCAAGTTCCATCCCAAGATCCTTGCCAAAAGGCAGCTGAGTAGACTCAGTGGTAAACATATCCCGAGAAAGCTCAGGAGAAAAATGCTGAGAACTTCTGTATTAGGTGATGGTAGAATGATGGCAAGTGATAGCGTGATGCAGTTGTGGACAAAGCAAACGTTGTCCTAGAACATACCTGGAGAGGTGTTCCTAGTGGGAATGGGGATACATTGGTGCTCCTACCCAAAGCCCTGTGAGACCTCCTCTCTAGTTTGTGTTACAAGTTTGGCCAAAGGAATACAGGCTGAGACAGATACAGACAGGATGGAAAGATGATGAGAGGAAAGGGAAGCCTGACTTTGTGAGAGGAGCCTGGGAGAACCCAGCCTGTTTAACCACATGCAACCACGGCTGAAGCAGATAGGATTGCTGCAATAAATGCATCTTGGAGAAAACATTTAAACTAAGGCCCGTGGCTTGTGTGAAGATGGTGTGGTATAGACAGGCCATGAAAATATTTAGGGTGGAATACTAGAAGAGGGTTTCTAGCTGTTAGGGTAATGCAGCTTTAGCCAGAATCTGAGGTAAAAAGACAAATGGGTTTAAGCTGGAGCTTGAAAAGCTTTAAGGTGGTGGTGGTGCCTTGAATAGAAAAAGATGAGACTCTGCTAGCTTGCACTCCCTTCTCCATCACCAGGGAACAGCTGAAGTTGCTTGTCTCACCATGCCACGGTAAAACCACCAGCAAGCAAGTAAGCCACAAGGCAGTCACTCAGGGCACTCCCCGTTCAACGCAGCACTCCCTTTGGGTACAAGGCTGGGCCTTTTTACTGTATGATTCATGCACTCCATTATTTTAGTCATGACTGAATAAAAATATGCTTGTTAATGCAGCGGAAAGCCCCAGCACAGCACCTGGAAGGCCAGAAGTTAGGGCTGACCTAAACCCCTCTCTCAGCCTTTGACAGCGTGGCAGTTTCTGTTGATTGATTTGGGGTTTGCAAAGTAAAGAAGAATGAGCAGAGGAGCCCCTGCTTATGATAACAAGCCTTTAAAAAGCAGATGGGGATGTGGGGGCTGGCGCGTTTTGTGGCAGCTGAGAAGTGACAGTTGAGGAGATCAGAGAAGGGCGAATCTGAAAAGCAGCTGGTCAGAGGCAGTCGCTGAAAAGGGATGATCAGTCACAAGAGGATGAAAATAAGGGGGAGAGAGAAAGAATAACTTGGGGAATCAAAGACATTTATGTCCAGTGGGAGAGATGTGAAAGATAACCACATGAGACCATGAGAGGATGAGAAAGTGGAGACTGCTAGAAGGGGACCATCAGTTTAAATAAAGGGCTAGATTTTTCTCTTGCCAAGAATTGCATAAATCTGGAGACTCTTGTTTAAAATCCAGTGAATTTATACTACTATAAAGGTGGTTACGAGTGTGATCAGAACCAGTTTCCCATAATCTGGCTCCCTCAAAATGACTTGTTAGTGTTTTGCCCTAGCGTTTCCGTATGCCTCCATCTTTAAAGTAGGAACAATGTTTGCACAGCCTAGTGAGCATGCTGTCAGACATTGTTTGGTGGGGAGGAGTAGGGAAAGGTGATACTTACTATTGTATGGCAATAGTCAGGTTGTATCTACAATACAGAGCATAGATTTTGATGGATGAGGAGCGTACTTCTAAAAGGAGGAGGAAAAATTGGAAAGAATGCGACAAAAGGCTACGGTGTTGTTCCAGAGGTGAGGAAATGCTTTACAGCGAAAAACTTAATGAACTCAGTCTGCTTATCTTGCCAAAAAGAAGACTGAGAAATTATTTGATCAGAGTATAAAGTACCTTCACAGGGAGAGATGCTGGTTACTGAACATTTGATTTTTTAATCTAGGGGAGAGAAGCATAACAAAAACCTGTGACAGGAAACCAAACAGATTCAAATGAGATATTAAGCATGAATGCTAACAGTGATCATGAATAGTTGTTGTAGTAAGGTAGCAAGGGAAAAGGGTTTTTTTCATCTCTTGAATGCTTTTTAAATCAAAGGTAGGTGCCTTTCTGGAAGATTCGCCTTAGCTGCATGTAAACACTCACTGTTGGACTTTTTACAGGATAACTTCTCTATTTTCTGTTTCATAAGCTAAACAGATTGAGCTCTTTAAGCCTTTCACAGCAAGGCATTTTCTGCCACCCTCAAATAATGTTTGTGGTTCTTTTCCACACGCTTTCCAAGTAGCGTGCAATACGCAGAAGGTCAGACTGGATGATCTAAAGTCCCTTCTGGCCTTTATACTCTCTGAGTCTCTGCCTCTGTGAATTCATTAATGTTTGCAAGCTCCCAGAGAGCTGCCAAAGGCAAGCACTATAGAAATGCAAAGCATTGTTGTTACTCTGGATATTTCCCTTGAGCTTTATGCAGAGCTGGTTGAATATCTCAGCGTATTGTCTGTGCATATTTCCTCAAATGAAATACCTGCATTTGTCGCTTGTTCGGTGCCCTTTACGAGTTGATTTTCTGCAGCTGTTCTAACAAACAAGTTTATTCCCAAGTTAGGACACAGAAAAAGCAAACGTGAAGGGCCAAATCTCAACTTGGAGCCCCGAGCAAAGAGCGGCATGTTGTTGTCCTAGTCCAGAAGCTCCACGCGAGGCAGAGTTATTCTTAGCATCACGCGTTGCTTTCTCCTTGGCTCCAGGTGCCCTGCACATGCCCTCTGCCTGGCTGCAACACAGTGCCGCTGTGGGAAGGGAAGGTCTCGCCCTTCCTTGTTGGTTGCTTCTCCCCCACCCTCTAAAGGGACAAAAGCTGTGAGGATGCTGCCTTGTCCCCAGATTTCCAGGGCTGCTACTGATGTGGAGAGCTCCCCAAAACCACATGGGAAATCTTTATTTACTTGCACTCCATTCTGTAACCGTACTCATCAGGCAAAGCTTATTCTTTTGCCTGTATTGCACAGTATTCTCAGAGGGAAGGTTTTTTGGTCCTCAGAAATCCCATGCTAGGACTTGCACTTATCTAATCAGAGGATAGAAGCTGACCCTCTGACCTGTGCTTCCAATCAGTGCTAGCAAACGCTGTTCCAGCCGGCACAGCAAGCTGCTGATGAACAAGATGCTGAGGAGGAATTCTATTTTATATATTTTACATGTATTGTATATACATATACATAATTACATGTTTATATATGTGGTGTTATATGTGTGCATGAGTGGATATGTATGCAGGGCAAATACATCTGCCAAATGAAAGATAATAAAATTGCAGAAAATCACAGCCTGCTCCCAGGTAATTCATGCACTGAAAAAGCCTAGAGTCATCGGATGAGTCTGTTGGCTTTGCTTTTTTTCTGCTCTGAATTTCTGGTATTATATGAATTGCTTAGTAGTATCTGTGTGCGCTCCTCTACCTACATGGCAAAATTAGATTAAACTATGTGTCATAGACACCATACTGTTAAGCAATAATGGCGATTCTCTTGTGGCACATACCTTTTCAGCAGAACAGATGCCTCAGCTGTTATCAGTTTAAGAGTATCTGGGTTCTGCTTCTAGTTTCTCTCTGAAGATCAGACTGAGTATAACAGGGTGGCTGAGTATATATGTAGTATAACAGTGCGAGTACGGTGGCACAAGGGTTTGCTTGTGGTGGGGTTTAACATCTTTTGTGGTTCCACACGCATCAGGATGAGCTTTTTCTCACAGGAAGAGCATGTGGTGAGTTGTGTATGCTTCGCACTGAAAGTGGAGAAGTGGGGAATTTAAACTTCTTAGCTGTGTTTTGATAGACCTAGCCAGTGAACAGCTGGTGAAGAGACTCTTTTAGCCCTAGGGGTGACAGCTTGTGTACTTGGGGGTACAATAGGATTAGATAGCAATTTCCACTTGTTTCAAAATAACCTTGCTCAGCAGGGTCAGGAATCTGGAGATGTAGGAACCCATAGCTCACTATTTGTTACTGTAAGTTTTATTGAACATTATGCTCTAATTAAAAAAAAAAAAAAAAAAAGCTTTTGGAATCAAATTTGACCTGAATATAACTCCATTGGTTTCTGCGTTCTTACACTAGGGATTAATTTGGCCCTTTCTACTTTTATGTAATGAGCTGATTGCCACAGTATCTTATCCTTGTTACACAATCGCCCTTGTCTGGCTGTGTCCTTGGAGCACTCTGTGTGTGTGCATGTGTGTGTTTCTAGATCTAGGGTCTCACCTTGACTGACTGTGTATTTAGTCCTACAGCCTCACCCCGACTACAGGTACATGCTGGCCTAGGACTTACACTGATGTAGTGTATGTGTGCATATATATGTGCATGTTCATTCCACGTTCAAACACCATGTACAGGCAAGCATACACATATGTGGGAATTCAGGGCCTTTCTCGTTTGGCTGGCTGTATCCCTGCAGTGTTTGCTTTTGCAGGGGGTAGAGGAGAGAGGGAAGGTTACTATCAGAGATCTCATTTAAACAAGAAGGAGCATAGGAAAATACATTCTTTATTATTCTTCTGTAACAACAAGCCAGAAATATAATATGCCTTTAAAAATTTTCTGTCTCATGCCAAAGAAACCTCCATTCAATCATTTTAGAAAATCTTGTTGCTCTCCCTCAAACAGTAACAAAAAGAAAAAGAAATTACAAGTGCCATCTGTTCCCTGCAAGAAATGTGCCTGCCTGTACCACAAGTGGGTGTGTGGGGAAGGGGAGCAGGGGAAGCAGAAGGGGTGTTTCTGGTGGCCCGGCCAGCCCCTCCATCGCCCTGGCACGTGTTGGACCTGCCTGCCCCAGAAGACCATTTCCTGAGGGCAGGCATCTGCCTGTGGCATTGGTGCACCTGCCTGCAGCAAAGGGTGAGTTCAGAGCGATACCCCCATGCCTAGCCATGCTTGCAGGGAGAACAGGAGCCCCTGTCCTCACACACGAGAGGAACCCATTGCCTGGGCACACAAGGAGCACTGGGTCTCGTTCTGTACCCAGCCTCCCACAGGAGAGCTTTGTTTCTGACCACGCTGGGTACCATGTTCGTTCCCTAGGGTGCTTGTGGGCAGTGCCGCAGCTCAGTCACACTAGGGCAGCCTGTTTTCCAGGTGTGCTAGGGAACAGGGTAGGAGCCTGTTTGCAAACAGTGGTATAAAGAGGGCATTTCCCAGTGAACCCTGTTACTCTGCTCTGCATGAAAGAGGACAGGTCCTTGTCCTTCCAAGCACAGTATTTGCTTTCCAGTGGGGCTCCCCATAGCAGCCAGCCTTCATGTTTCTCAGCAACTCTCTTTTCTCCCCTTTCCTGTCTTCTCCTTTCCTGGGTGGGTTTCTAAACATAGCAGTCCCTTGTCTAGGGTTGAGATGAATCCAGACTTTCTGCCTTATAAAGGAAAACAAAAAGGAAAGGCTGGGCAAGGTCATCATCAGCCCCACAACACAAGATATAGAAAATGTTATTAGCAACAAAGAAAAATTGATCAGGGCAGGAGAAGGTCACAGGGAAGGTGCAGGAAAAGGAGGATTTCACCTCCCCAACCCTTGCATTGTCCCCTGCCTCCCTCCCATTCATTTTACCTCTAGTCTATCCCCTTAAAAACAATGCGTCTCTCACTCTCTTGCTCACTGTCTCACACACACACACGCACACACATACACGCACACACACATATAGATCCCATTTGTTTTGTGCAATATTTCACCATTATTTGATGCAAGTAAAATATAGATCTATAAATATACCACTCTGACTCAAGTCCCATTTCAAGTATGATTGCGGAGTCCAGTATGGTAAAGGGAGAAGTTCCCCTGAGAGGGAGGTTGGGGAGAGGTTTGGATCCAGCAGGCAGAGTCTAGTCCTGGCTTGCTGGGAATGTGGAGCAGAAGTAACACACATACAGAGTCAGCAGCGCACCAGTTCTGCCCTTCGGAGCGGGCCACAGTTGCAGCAGATGCGATGGTTGGAGTGGCTATACAGTGCATGGGGAAAGAGTCCTTCCTCCTCACATCTAGCCAGCCCCCCTCCTCCTCCTCCTCCTCCTTCTCTTCCACATAAGCAGTGTGCCAGGAGTGGGCGTACAATGTGTGCACACGCTTGTGGGTGGACTGCTTCTCCCAGTCCTTCTTCCAGGGCAGCCTGGTCATCTGCTTCCTGAAGAACATCCTCCTCTGTCCCACACGTCCCTGCATCAAAGGGAAGCCATGCTAAAACAGTCCAGAGCGTCCCGTCTCTTTGCCTCTGGTGGCCCTGGGTAGGCCAAGAGGAACTTTGCCACTCCAGGGTTTAAGACTTGGCGTTGTGTGCCCCGTGGGTCAGTACAACCACCTGTCTGTGACCAGAAGGGGGTGAGGAGCCAGCGTGTATCGCTTCCACAGGGAACCCACAACAGCGAGCAGGAGGGCTGTGAGATGTCCGAAGGCATCGGGATCCAGCTGGAAAAGGGGGAAGAGGTGATGTACCCTGGCAGGGTCCGCCTGCAGTGTGTGCTGGGCTCTGAACACAGGTTGCTAGCGAAATACCCTGCAAAGCTGGGCTGGCTGCCAGCTTGTTTGCTGATGGCAGGGATCACACCATCCACAGGCACTGCGGATGCACGACCTTCGGTGTCATCTTCCTCACCCAGGAATACCCACTGAGACGGGTTAGAGCAGGTTACCATGGCAATGTGCGCTCTCCCCTGGAGACAGCATTTTATCCCACTTCCAGTGATACAAAATGAGTCCTTATGTTGAGTTCCTTTCATTTTTTTCCCTCTCTCCTTTTTTTTTTTTTTTTTTTTTTTTTTCCCCTGTCAGGTCGGAAAGAGCTAAGACTAATAGGAGGCACTGCAGTCTGAGGGCTTTAAAATCTGGTTGGGGGAAGTCACCCTACATGACAGTGGCAGTGTGCGCAGTTGTGAGTGTGGGCACATTCATGTGCAGCTGTGGATGGCAGCGAACACAGCAGTGATGGATGGTGAGCGGAAGCATATGCGGGCTGTGCTGGGTACAGTGTTGGCCTTTTCCTGGTCTCTCCCACCTGTGCCACACTGTGGTTCAGGTTTCAGCCTTCACCTCAAGACCCTACAGAATTGTGCCCCCTCTCTTCAGTTGCTCCAGCTGCATAGTGCTACTCCATAATACTGTGCTTGCCCCTCTGCCAGCCACGCCAGCTCTTGGGTCGTGTGTCGTCTTCTCCTGCCGCCTTCCCCTAGGCTCACACTACTCCTCAGCATGGCTTACACTACTGAGGCTGGTAAGCCACCTCCTTCTCTAGTCTTTCCTGATGACCCGCTTCTGCTCTGCCAATCAAAACATTTCCAAATGGAGGCTTCATATCCTTACCCTCTCGATCTATCATGGAAAGCATGAAATAGATAACAAGAACACACCTTATTTTTTCATGCTGTGTACTCGTTTCCACAGACTCATGCTGTAACCTTAATAACTTTGCCTCTCTCCATCCTCTCCTGCCCATTTCCACTGGCTCTGCACTATGGCCAAGATGTTTTTGTTAGCTCCTCAGTGGCAGGGTGCATGTATTTTGTCTGAAGCAGAAGGTGCTGTGCACGGTTATGATGAGAGTAAGGTAAAGTGGCTGAATGTATTCATGGCTGCATGCAGAGCGCAGATCAGCATGAGCACATGTGGCTCTGCATGCACAGGTAGGGTGCCTGGATGTCTGGAGTTGGGGCTGACTCCGTGTGTACGTTGGGACCAGAATGAGTCAGCAAGCATGTGTATGTACAGGAGGATGGCTCTGTATCTGTGCACCTATAACGAATGACGTGTGTGTCAGCTCGCAGGTTTGGCCTTGGCCAGGAGCAAAAAGAGGGACACTGTGCTCCCTGTCAGCATGTTAGAGTGATACAGGTATCTTTCCACCTTTAAAAGTGAGAAGGGAAATCTCCCCCTAACTGTTGTCATCCCCTTAGGGACCTTCCCTCCCTTCCGATGTGCTCTCGGCAGCACTGACTTGTAGGCTGAGCAGCAACTTAGTGTCACGCAACAGCAGTGACCCTAACAGTGAGGCATGGACACTTTCTGGTGTCCTGCTCCTCACAAAAGCTTTCACAGAGCTGCTCTCTCTGTTTGCAGAGAGCTCTTGACAGGATACAAGACGACTCAGGACTGAAGCTGAGAGGATGACACAGGTTCCCAGAAGGTGCCAGCTGCCTCCACAGCAGGCATGTGAGGGAAGCTCTGTGCAAGGGCATGAGGCACAGCAAGCACTCGAGGTCTGACTCTACTTTATTTGTCTGGGAGGGCCCAAGGGTGAAAGGGCACAAAATGGGCCTGGGGCAGAGGAACACAAATTGAGCCAGGTGCCCTGACCCCCCAGAAGCATGTTGCACTACTTGGGTGAGTGGAGCAATAGCACAGTCTGTCTGTCTGTCTGGGAAGATGTATTTTGGGAGGACCCCATGCTTGACTGCTCTCAGGTACCTTTGTTCATTGCTGTCCCTTCCTTCCTAGAAATGTTTCATGCCACAGAAGAGATTTGTTTTTGCTCTTCATGTTCACCTTCTGTGTCACCCATGAGTGGCTGCCTCTTCTTCAGCTCCCGGTGGTACTTGGCCATAAGGGAGGCATAGATGCAACCATAAGCAGCTGCCACCACCATCATGATGCAAACAATGCCACAAACCACCCCTGCGATGATCACAGTGCCAATAGCCCGGCGCACGCTCACAGGCCTATACCGCTGTTTTTGAGGGCATCCCACACTGGGCTCCACTTCTGTTTCTGGGCCTGATTTAGATTTGGAGGGAGTTGGGCTTCCTTTAGTGCAGGGTGGGCCAGTATTGTCCAGCACTGTAGAGCTGTTCTCATCATCCAGCTGGGAGCAGTAGTTAAACATCTCCATGGGCACCATTCGCATATCCTTCCCTTTCAGCTCCTTGGGCAGGGTACATGCCAGCTGGTCGATTTTCCCACCTGTCCCAATAGAAATAATAGGAGTGAACCATGGCGTCATCCTGATGCAGTGAGAGCAGAGCTAGATCCTCAGGTGGGGTAAGTTCCTCCGACTCCATTCACACCTGCTAAGGACTTACCCTACAGAAGTCAGGCATAGCAGCATTATGGTTATCAGGCAGGGAACTGCTTTATTATAGCAGTGGGGCTATAAAATCCAGTCTTTCATGAGTGAATGCATTGCTGAGTAGAGAGAGTATTCAGAGAGCTTCTCTCATCCCCAGAAGGCAGCCATGATCTAGTACAGGATGTTTCCAGAGTTCAAGGGCAACACTGAAGTCAGGAGGTACTGCAGACCCCCATGTCCTGCCAGATCCACAGTGCCTGTCAAAGGTGGAGAGAGGGAGTGCACCTCCATGCACTGTGCAGAAGCACACCTGATACCCTTTAAATATTGTTCTGCCTAACTTGGAGACATTTTGCATGCCTTAGCCCTCCACAGCTGGAACAGCTTCAACTATGGCAGCTGGTTGGGATGCTTCTGCCTAGGTTGGATTTGACAGTAGAGCTCATGGTGCATGATATGTGTATAGACATCTTTCAGGCCAAGACATGAAAGCCCCCTGAAACTGTCTATTAAGTCAGCCTCATCCTGTTTAGTGAGTTATGTGTCAGTAGAACCATTTTAGAAAAGGAGAAATTAAAGCAAAAAGATAGGACCAGGCTGTATCTTCTCAAAATAACAACAGACACACAGTCCCATCTTCTAACAACTACTCCATCCCCCTCTGTGAAAATAGTGACAGATGTTGAAACAAATGCTTGAGCGAGTTTGGGCAATTTCTTTGGAAGGGGAAAAAAAGGCAAAATTAACTCCGTGTACTTTCCATCGACTCTGTGATATGAGAGTCAAGAAAGAAAACAAACACACAAAAAAAAAAAAAAAAAGAGGAAAGCAGCACTCCAGTACTCGTATACTTGCTTGATTCTGCTCACACAAACGCATATTTCAGACTGCAATGTAGCCATAGGCGTAGATAATCTCTTTGCAGTATGGCTATGATCAGCAGGGATGTGACAGCTGACTGTTGCTATCCGCATGATTTGAGACCCTTTCCTACTCATTGTCTCCAGCAACAGAAGGCCAGGCCTACAAACATCACTCCTGTAAAATGTGCCATCTTTGAGCCGCAGCTCCTGAAAGCATGTCATCCCATCGGCATTCATGATAAATGATACGTACCTTTCCAGCCTTCCATATTTTGAGGAAAAGATGGAAATACGAACTTATCAAAAACTGCTTGTTTTGAAATTATGATTTTCTGTAAGTCTAACTTGGGGTCTAGGCTGTTAATTCGAGCTTTAGTTTGGGTTTGCCAATATTAGTTGCAGTGTTTTCCTAAGTGGCACTGTTTCCTGAGGTTCTTTTGTTGAAAGCAAACCTGATGCTTTACAGCCAAATCTGGCTTTTACTTCTGCCAGCTTAAGGAAGAGAACGGGATGGTTATTTTCAAGCATGAAAAGCATTTCTTCTCTTTAGGCAGAAAGGGCGAGGGGAAGTCGTAATCCTAAAATTTGGGTGTTATTTGAGGACAGTTTTTTCCTCTCAAAGAAAAAAAGTCATCTGTCAGATTAGAAACAAAATAAGGAAATAGGAGATCTGGGACTGCAGAGGACGTCTGAGCCTGGCAGTGCTGCTATATGAAGGCGCAGTGGCACTAAACTGTCTCTTAGCATTGTAGCATGGTCCTCATGCTCCTTGGCTAAGATCTGGCATTTGGGTCAGCCTGACCTGCCAGATGTATCTGCCCATGCTTCTTCCCTGCCTGCCTTTGTCTGCCTTTCCATGGAAAACCAGTGCTTCCATGCTTGGCTCCCTCTGTGCAAGCACCTACCTCGGTAGGAGAACCACTCCATCCAGTGCTTGAAGTCTCGGAGGTTGCAGTCGCATTCCCAGGGGTTATCGCCAACTTGGAGTTGCTGCAGGCTGGTTAGCGGTTCGAAGGTCACCCTGTCCAGGCTCTGCAGGCGATTGGACCTGAGAGAGAGGGAGCGGAGGGCAGGCAGGTCATCAAAGATGCCCGAGGGTATCTGTGCCAGGCCATTGATGGAGAGATCCAGCTGGCGCAGCAGGGCCGTGTGTTGTAGCAGGTCCTTGTCCAAGGCCCGGATGCTGTTGTTCCTCAGCTGAAGCTCTGTGAGGTTCCCCAGGTCACTGAAGATGTTCTGAGGGAGCTGGTCCAAGAAGTTGTTGGATAGATCCAGCCTCTGTAGGGCAGAGAGGTTGGAAAACACTGCTCCCGGCAGGATGCTGAGTTTGTTGTTGAGAAAGAGGAAGGTCCTGGTGTTTGTGGGGATGTCTGAGGGGATGGAGGAGAGGCCCAGGCCACTACAGTCCACTTCCAGGTTGCCACTGTTACACTTGCAAGAGGAAGGGCAAGCAAAGAAGGACTCAGCAGCACATAGAGAAAGCCAACAGCCAAGCACTGGTAGGTGAACAGCAGGGAAGAGAGAATGCATGTATTAGAGCAGTGCTTTCCCATCCTCGCCCATCACCACCTTGAGCACAGCTACGGCTACAATATGACTCTCAAGTGGGACTCTTCACTGCAGTGCCCTGCAGTGTAATGAGCTTCCTCACACATATGTCCCTTTACTGCTCCCTGCAGCATGACTTTCCTCTTACCCTTTTTTTTCATGAGCAAGCAAGTAAATATTCCTTCCAGTTTCACAAGGAAGTAAGAACAGTGCATCCCAGAGGACTTTGCTGCCAGATACTAGAGCGCTGGAACCTGTCAGAGGAGAATGGAGCAGAGAGTGGTAGGACATGTCACTTCTGATAAAGGACAGCTCTTTCTAAACAGTCAGGGTGTAGAGAGAATGGACTGGCATATCTTTAAGAAGCTCTTTTTTTTTCAGAAATAGACATGTTAATGAAAAGCTTTTAGGAAAAATAAAACCAAAACAACCTACATCATCTCAGTTGTGCTCCTACAGTTTGAATCCTAATCTTTGTGATCGATCAGACTCAGGTCTAAGCCTCTGAATCAGGGTATCGTTTGCTCTCCATATCCACAGTGTGTAGGCCTAGTGGCAAGAGACTTTTTTATGAATTAGATTACATTACAAAAGGATGACCAAGAAAGATATTAAAAGCAGCAAGGAGACCCTAAACCACTGGACACCTGGTACTTGCCATTGCTCCCAAAATAGTTTCTGAATCCCACAGCAATAGCCCCACAAGCATCAACTCTGACCAAAATAGCCCACAGCAATGGAGGTGAGGAAAAATGTTGCAGGTTGGTAGTTGAAGAAAGGTGTGTTAGGAAGAGGGTTAATACACACACACCTTTCTCCTGCGGTGTCTCAAAGATAAGGTTGGGCAATCCACAAATGAGCATTTTAGGAGCTGTCATGGATCACCATTCCAGGCATGGGTCCAGATCTTGTGAGTGGTGTCAGGGCAGTAGTTGCCAACCCTCCCTGGGAGACAGTGGCTTTTAAAACTCTCATTTCGGTGACAAAGAAGCTCAGCAACAGGAAAGCAAGCTCTGTGCCTCCTGTGATTAAAGGAGTGGGAGTTATGTTTAAGTAGACTATGTAAAACATTTGCATCCTTCATCTTAATTCCTTTTGTGGAATTGAGAATAATTTCTTCAATGTGGGAAGCAAATTCAGCTCCCTCACTGTTTTGTAAGGTGACAAGTTTGAGCACTTGACTAAAACTGAAGCAGGTTTGTCTCTACGTCATGTCCTGTCCTCTCCATTTCTCACTTTTCTTCAGAGAAGGCAGACGCTTGGAGTTGGGAGAGTCTTTTTAGGGTGAATGGTAGCTAAAGTGGATGCCTTTATTGTGTTGCCATTTTTCCTGGACTGGAAAACAGATTCTTCTGTGCTGTTTTTTTACAAAGAACCAACAAGCAGATGTTTTGTTTCTTAACCCCAAGGGAATTGTGAAAGGACTGTCATAGGAGAGAGAGACCCATGCTATGGAGAAGCTCTGCCTGGAAGAGCTCTGCGGTCAGCCACGCTCTTCCTCTCTTCCCTTGCAGCACTCTCTCTAGAATTTAGTCTGCCTCATAGCCCATTTTTTCATATCAACTTGTTTTCTGTCAGTGATGCTGCCTTCATACTCAAATCCTGTCATCCTGTGTCAGATCTTTTTGTGTTCCCAGCAATACTTGTAAGAATTGGGAGATTTCTGGACTGGTAGCCTAAGGAGACTCCATAGCTTGTATCCTAAGCTAGATGGCTTTATTAAGGACCAAGGGATAAGTGTTCAGAGAGAGTCTCTCTGCTCTTTTTCATTTCATCCATCTTTCATAATTCCTTCAAGAATTTTTTTCTGTCATACATTTGAGATCTCAGGTGCACATCAGCCCAGGTAATGCCAGTCTGTGCATTCTTTTAATGATAATTTTGGATCCTTATGGTGAAATACAAGAGAGATCTGTACCCTGAGTATATCTGTGCTTTCTTGTCATGCAAAGGTTGGGGTCAACCGCAGAGATTGCCACGAAAGCAGATCATAGCAGTGCAGGTACTGGCTGTCTGGCTGATATTTAATTCCATTCAGAATACATTGTGCTTTTGTTGTAGAGAAAAAATTGAAAGAATGGGAGCTAGAGTGGGGAAGGGAGAGAGCCGTGAGTCACTCAAGTGACCCCATCTTTTCCTGGATGCTTAACAAAAGTACAGCATTAATAATAGATTGACAGCTGTGATGATGAGATAACACTTAGCTGCTTTGTACACCAAGAAAAGCAAGAGCAGACTGTGTGTAATGCTATACAGGTGGCATTCTGTTCAGGCCTTATCTCTCAAAATACCTACCTGCCACCGGCCCCGACTGGGCAGCTGTGGGGTTCCACCAGTATGTATGCTGGCAGTGGCTGGTAGGAACAAAATCCCAGGCAGCTGGCTGTGGTTATGTTCAGGAACTGGATTTATGCCAAGTTTCTGCAGCCGTGTAGGATGTGCCAAAAATGTCTTGTTGTTACCCATATATTGCTTTGTGCTCTTGGAAATATTTTACTAAAATCATAGAGAGGAGAAGATCTGATTTCATTTTCAGTCCCTGCAAGAGATGCATCCACTCAGATGGATGTGAGCCGAGACCAAGAAATTCATTGCACTTGTTAGGATGCAGCTTTATGGGGAATAGAGGCAGGGAAGCAACAGAAAGAGCTTGAGGCTGTCTTCCAGCCCTGTGGAAGGATGAGTAGTATGTGTTTTTGTGCTAGGGGAAGATGAAGTTACCTTGTGGGGTATTTGATATCTCTAGTAGGTGGCAGAAAGCTGATCCAGAAGTATCAGATTAAGTCAAGACTCCGTAGCATTCATTGTAAATAATTTATACAGCAGTCTAGTCTGTGAGGATGGATTACAAAGATGCCTGTTTTCTCGAGAACGAAATAATTTCCCCAGCTTCTTACAGTGGTATCCCCGTGTTTGATCAGGAGGACAGGAGCAAGAGAAACCACAGACCCACTCAGCTGCCTGGGCATGCAGTTGTGATGGATACTCTTCAAGTGTTCCCTTTCCTCTGCTGCAGTCCCCAGATGCTTTTCTGAAGTGCAGGTACATTCCCTGAAGCCCCACATCACCCTAGCAGTCTCTGCTCTGCTCTCAGGGATACTGTAGCAGATGCCCCGGCCCACTGAGAAGATGCACAGGCTGAATTTTTACAATTTAATTTAAAAGAGATGGTCTTTATTTACTCCTTGATTTTCACTGCATGTGGCAGTGCCCAGTAGGAGAATTCTGCATTCGCATCCTGCATTCCCTTCTAAAATCTGTCATGACTTCTTCTGTCATGAAGATCCGGGAGCCTTGCTCAGCAGCCTGCGTATAAACCCATACCACAGAGAGGAGTCTGCATCTTACAGGATGCCAACATGAGAAATGTTTGGAGTGGACCTTTGTGCGGTGGCATCTGTCTCACTGTTTCTCACCTGCTAGGCCCACTGGAATTCAGAAGCAATCATCACTTGCTGTCCCACTTTAAACCCATCTTCAGCTTTAGAGTCTCACTCTCCCTCCCAGCTAGCCTGGCCTCTAAAGGAATCAGGAATTAGTTCAAACATCTCCATTCTTAGCTGTCCCTCTCCCCTGTTCTTAACCCTGATGTGACCTATTTTCTTTCCACTCCCTTGACAAACAGGATCATCATACTTAGTACCTGAGAAGGCATTACTTACGACAAGCCTCTTGCCACCTCATGAGGAACCCGCTCCTCCACCGGTGGCCGGCAGTTGTAGGCAGCATTGTTGTCTTCTCCAGCGTGTCTTCACATCCACCAGCCAGTCTGGCACGTGGCCCCAGAAGGAGGGGAATGACCTTGTAGCCTGCCTGCCAGGTCCTGGAGGGGGAGAGCAGAGCAGAGTGGGTGGGATTTGGTTCCCTGGGCACAGGACATGGGGCTGGGCTCAGTGTTGTCCTTTCCCCTCCCTAGCTAGCATTTTGCCTTTGAGGCATCAGCTCTGTTTTTGAGGAGAGATGAAGGATGTTTCAGAAGGCGCAGCATGACAAAGGTGCAACGTTAATTCACTTTGAACCTTGCAGTGCAGAAATAAGGCCTGATTCACTTAAGTGCCAAAGAGACAAGCCTGTGCTTGAATAGCCTGCTGCGGCAGCTACATCAGGCTCATGCTCAAGGTTAACCTGATGAATTGCTGAGGTGACCCTGCCAGGGCAGCAGACTCCAGTTCATTCCCTCTCACCGCCACACAGGCTGGTACCACCTGTGCATCCTCTCCCTGATGCACGGCTCGGGATCACTGAGGTCTGGGCACCAGCAGCTGCCAAGCCGCTTCTCCCCCCCACTCCGTATTCCCCACCAGTGCTTCCTTTCTGTTTTAAGGTAAAATGGATGTGGTGCCGAGAGCGGGGCTGAGCAGAGCACAGCTTCAGCTTGGGGATTTCACAGTGCCGCAACTGCAGGAGCTGAAGAGCACGCAAGCCTCGGAGGACCTGGGGCGGGGGAGACTGAGGGGGAGTGTTGAAAAGAGAGGAATTACATCTTAATTAGAAGAAGGAAAAATGCTCAGTCTAATTAGAAACCCAAAGACCATAAACTCTCCCCTGACAATAAGTGACTGACAACAGGTTACTCCTTCCTTCCCACTTCCCTTTTGGATACAGGCAAGCAGGAAAAGAGGAAACACCGTGGACCCTCCTGTCCCCCTCTTTGCTCTCTGACGTGCCGCCCACAGTCACAGCAGCAGTTAGATGGACACATTTCAACCAGAGTACAGAAATAAACCATCCTCCCTCCTCTCCGAGGGGCTCTGACAATATGCACAGCCCTTATTTTAGCTGGGTGCTGCACTCCCACCGGGACGCTCTCCCCACACACGTGCCAGCTGCTCCCCCTCCCCCAGGCTCCCATGACTGATTGATTTTATACAGGAGTGTAAACCACCAGGAAATATTGAAGTTAGCATCTCGGTGAGAAAGACGAGCAGGTTCAATGCCTGGACTAGTACATTTTGCAAAGCTATTTAGATCATTTACCCAAATGCCAATGCACCAAACAGAAGACTAACTCTCATGGCACCAAAACCATTCCAACCTTCACCCGCTGCAGCCCCCCGGCTCCCCAAACCGAGCTGGAGCCCCTTCCCTGCAGTCCCTGCTGAAGGAGAAGCTGCAACAAATAGCTGTCCCCATTCGGTGCTTGTGCTCGCCCTGGCTGAGAAGACTTTCAGCCTCCCCCATATCAATGTCTCCATCCTAAATGCCACCCCTGAAGTCTCCTGTCCCCAGCTGTCGGTATCGACAAGGATGAAAAGCCGCAAGCACTTACCTGGAGGGGCTCTGCCCGCAGCCACTTCCACCCGACTCCCCGGGCACTGCCCAATTACAGTCTCTTCCTTCCCTCTCCCTCCTTGACTTTCACTCCCCAGCAGCAGGCTTTCCGTGTGCTCTATTTAACTCCCTACAGCACAGGAATAAACGGCAGAGTTAAGCTGACAGCCACAGAGCCTTATCTGCCTGCTGGATAGCGGGAGTCAATCAGCTCCAAATCCCATTGCCGAACGATCGCGTCCTTGCTCTCAGCATCAGGGGCTGCCTGCCACGCTCTGTCTTCCCCTCTTCCCCCACCTTCACTCCATCTAACTTTGTCAGGGTTATAGATAGCTCTGTTCCTTGCGCTCTTGCCTTTTGGCTCTGTTTTGTAACACCCCATCTGTATCAGCTGGCTCGGCTCCAATCAGGGGGGCTAAGCTTTAAAACAAAAAAAACCAGCTTCCTTGGGTGCTTCGTGACACGGCTTCCCTCCACGGTCCCCCCTCAGCCCAGGCCCTTGCTCAGGCCATGGGCTGGTGTACCCCCCCACCCCGCTTGCTGTTCTCTGCAGTTCAGCCACACCATCCCCAGGCAGAAGTGGGGGGCTGGAGCAGGACCTGCATACCCAGGCATGAGGACGGTGACAGGGTCAGGGTTTCTACCCCTAGCTCCTTCTGCTCTGGCTGGGCAAGTCCAGCTCTTGCACTGGTTTCGGGTACCTCACGGGCGCCTCTTCCTCTCAGGCAGCGCCAAGGCTCAAGCAGAGAGTGCAGGGTGGGAGGAGCAGCCGTGTATAAATAAGCCCTTTCCCTATGTTTAGAATTTATTACAGTGCATAGTGATTAACACCTGTTCAAGATTTAATGCTGTCTCCTGCGCTGCAACACACACAAAGATGGAGGTGCCTTGATAAACCCAAGGTTTTTTAAAAGCATGTCACATAAACACAGTGCTCCCCACCCCACAGATAGCAGCCACCCTTCGTGCACACTCACACACATGTTTCTAAGACTTAAAAGCAGCTATCTTCATGTACGTATGCAGATATAGTCGCCAGTCTGGCTTACATTTGCAAATGTGTGCACAGAGGTGGGCTTGCACATGTACTGGGGACTCTTCTGTGGACCCATATTTATCAACATCCATGTCTTGCACAAAACTGCCTGCTTCTCCAAGCATAACATATGCTCAGGTGGCAGAGCTGGAGATGTGGAATAGGTGGAGGTTCCTGACTGCTGAAGTGAAAGGGCCAATGAGCTTCTGCATTTATACCTTGAAATAGAATGTTTATGGAGAAATTTTAATTCCGAGGATCCAGAAAACCCGTTTCTCCCATACATCTATTCCCCTTAAGCACATTAGACACTTAGTGATTAATATTCTGCATCCAGGAGAGAGCAAGGAGACAGAGGATTTTTGAGTTTCTTTTATAAAGGTTTTCTCTGATTTGTCTTGAATTCTGACTTAATTAGCTGTTTTACTGTGGCCCAGGAGATGCCTTCTGCTCTGCAGAGCACCAGGCCAGCTGCACTCACTGCCAACGCAGCACTGGGAACCCCGAAGTCCTGGGGCAGTCAGCACCTGCCCACACCTCAAGGCTGTCCAGAGCACCACCAAGCCTATCTGGCTGCTTTCAGCCTGACAGCCAGGGATTTTTCCAGCAGTAAGGACTCTGCCAGACCTACGAGTGCCCTCCATACCTCCCCAGCCCAAGAGGAGAGGCACTATGCCATCCACTCTGAATTAGCATGGCATTGCCTGGGTTAGGGGGCTCAAGGCTGATCAGCATTGCGGGAGCTCTAAAGCCTCTGAAGTCACCCAAGGGCTCCACAAGCCAGGTGTTAGTCTTTCTTCTAGGCTTACTAGATGGTTCCTTCTCCTTGGAGCAACATGTCAACCGAATGCCCTGTGATCCATGGGACAGGGTGTCCAGAACTTTCTTCCACGTGCTTGGAGTTGAATCTCTTTTCCAGATTCTGGAGAAAGGAACAGAGTAGCCTGTGGGGCTGGTGATGGCCTTTTCTTCTTGCCATATGATATAGGACAGTAAGACAACTTTTTTAGTTTCAGCTCAAAGCAACAGAATGAAATCATCCATTTCTGGCCCATGGGCTCCAGTGGCCAAAAATACACTAAACTGAAGTGCCGTTTGGACATTTGGCCTGCTGTCAGACTCTGGAGGACTCTCTAATAAGGATTCCCCTAATTAGCTTGAACAGGGAACTTTACTGCTCGGGGCGGGGGGAGGGGGAGGATGCTGAGGAGATTGTAATGACTCTGCAGCTCTTGCCAGGGCATAAAAGTTACAGCAGGCACTGTCACTGTCTTGTGCTTCCTTTCTCCCTGCCCAGACACTAGCAGTGTTTGCAGTATCACTCTAAAGCCTTAGCTTTCATAAGTCAGGTCCCAAGGAGCATACTGTGAGGGTGAGGAGGATTTCAGTTTACTGCATCCACGTACCGTTTTAGTAACACTTCCCAATTCTGTGACACATTCTGTCCAAAGCTTTCCATCTGCTCTACGAATGGCTCTTACCGTGGTTGTAGGTGGTGATGATGGTGTTATTTTGTATTAATGACCCCCAGAAGTAAGGCTGAGGTCATAGCCAGTAGTGTCTCCGCTCTAGGTAGGTGGATAAAGTTATCCCATTTTCCAGACAGGGACACTGAGGCTAGAGGGACAGGTGACTGTGTCACTAGGATGAGTTGCAGTCAGAAACGGAGCCCAGCAACCTCTGCCTCTGATTATCTCTCCTAGTCCTTTGCACTAACCCTTGGATCATGGCTTAGGGATCAGACTCCGTTAACAGCCTGGCTTACGAGCACTGGCAGGGCATGTGGATGACCTATATTACAAAAGAGTAGGTAACAGAGGCTGCAACAGATGCCAGCGATAAATTATCAGGAAGTACATGCAGACATTCATCCCTCCCCCCCACTCTCCTTGACAAGTGATGGCAAAGTCCCTTTCCCCCCTTTCCAGTGCTGAATTGCTTGAGCTTTTATCAGAAAAGCAGCAGGGTGAGGGAGGGCATGGAGGACACTTTAAGGAGATTATCTTTTTTCCCTTCCCTTTCCTTTTTGCTTTTAGGATTCCTGTTTACTACCATCACCCATAATGTAGGGGGACAGTGGTACCCCAGAGTGCAGCGACTGAAGCATGTTGTTCTATGTTTGTTCCTTCATCAGCCCTTGGGGGAGAAAAGTTGGTACACAGAGGGCAGGGAGACATGGCAGCCATGGGGTCTGATTACAGCAACTGGAAGTTCATGAAATAACCTGGCCGATGAGTCCTAGTGGGGAATCGTGCTCTTGACAATACCACAAGGGGGTTTAGATGGCATGGTGATGATGCCCATTCTTGGTCCCTCAACAGACCTAGGTCAGTCGAGCAAATTACTGACCACAAGAGGTCACCTTGTCTCAGCAGCAGTTCCTCATTTGTTGTCGATTTGGACTGCAAACGCACCCAGAGGTGGCAGCCAAACTCAGCAGCATGGTGGAAACAAAGTGTGTGTCACTGCCCCAGTGAGCTTCTAAGCTAAATAGCTGGGGGCTTCATTGCCAGCACTTGCTGATTTATTAACACATGTGTTCAGGATTCATTAGTGTAGTGCTGTCACCATCAATGGAAAGCACATTTTAAATTCACACTAGAAACCCAGGTGCAGAAGAAATGGTGCCATCTGACTCGCAATGATTGATCACAGGTAAGCAAAACACCTCACACAGAAAGCATTAAAGTAAGTAGAAAGCATGCAAAACCCACTCAGTATTTTAAGGGACTCTGCCACATTCCTGACATGGTGTGAAAAAAACCCTCACCCTATTCTCTGGGATGTGAAGAGGTCAAAAAGCTTCTGATCTTTGAAAGGACAATGCGTAGGCACCTCTGAAATGCAAATGTGATTGGTGTTAAAAAATGTTTCCTCCCCAGGCCCCTCCAAGAAAGATCAACTTTTTACCCATTCTGTGGAGAGGTAAACTGAGAGACGTAAAAATGGCTGCTGAGTGTGGCTGAAATTTCAGCTGCCCAGCTCTTTCTACCTCCTCACGAGCCCACATCAGTTCCCCATTCAAGATTTTCAAAGCTGCCAAGTGCAGTGCTTGCACTGGACCACTTGGGCTTGTAAATGGCCTCCTGTCCTGCAAAGATGATTTGTAGGGTTTACCCGTTACACGGAATAAAAGAGTTTTGGCTGGGCTTTCCCAAGGTTTCCTGACAGGCCTGTGGCAAAATCAGGGGAGAAGCTAATTTTCTTGATTCCTCATCCTGTACCTTAACCAGAACACATTATTTGCATCCCAAGCCTCCCTGACAAGCGCACAACAATGAGACCAGGAGGTGCTGGAATTGCCAAGGGTATCAGGCCTTCTTGAACCCTCTGAGAAAGCACAGAGCATCCGAAGGGGAGCCAGGGCAGGTAGCACTGATGGGAAAGACCCAGATTGCTGTGGAGAAGTGGGATTCCTTGGGAAGCTGTGGAAGCAGGTGGGGAGACCGGGATATCCAACACGGGAGTGACAGGAAAGTCCCAGCACAGCGAGAGTGCGGCATATGGAGGAGGCCCAGAGCAGCAGCAGGAGGAGAGCTGAGGGGGCAGTTGACAGGAAGAAATCCAGCCATGTGTGTGCCAGCATCTTCTCCAAGTATTATTGAATGCGACAGACCACGTGCATGTTTCCTCCGTGCAAAACGGAGGCAGCTGAGAAGGGAAGCGGGTGAAGGAGTAGGAGAGGGGCTCAGAGGAGGGACACGTGAGCTGGCTACCCAGTTTCCTCCTCTTTTTCTTGCCACAGAGTGATGTTTTTGTTCTTCTCACACTGTTGGCAAAAATGGGTAACTGAGCACGATGTGGAGGGGGGTTCTACATGAAGACTGAGATAACATTTTCTGATCCAGCCGGGAACAGTTGGCTGTGGGTGGTAGCTTGTCACCAGCCCTGCCAATTCTAATCCAGATCCCAGTTTTTCTCTTTCTCTCAGCTGTGGAGTGAAGAGCCTTCTCTACAACTTTAATTTCCTGCAGGGGTTAATCCCATGGTGTAGCTCAGGCCCTTAGTCCTTGCACTCAGCCCCTTGACAGAAGGACTGTGGCTGCTCCCAACATGGCAGGTCTGAGGGAGGCACTCTTCTGCTCCCAGCTCCTCCTTTGCACCCCACAAGCATCCTCCAGCTCCTTGGCATTTAAAATGCTGCTCCCCTCTTCCTGCCAAGCCTACCCCAGGGGTGTGGGTGGGTGAAAGGGTGGGTGGCACACCCCAGGGAGAGGCTCCAAGCAGAGAAAGCAGCTTGGTGGGAGAATCCTGGTTCTATGGTCCTCATCCCCTCCCTACCCCCCACACAGGTATTTTCCACACTTCTTTGTTAGATGGTGCTCCAGATCCCAAAGTAATCTCTTTTTTGGTGTTCAAGAAGAAGGCTACACATGGGCCCACATTTGTGAGGGATTCCCTGAGAGCTCAGAAATCTTGAGTAACCCAGTACCCTCCCTGGGTCTCTTATTACGGGCAAAGGATGCAGCAGATCCGTAACAGGGAAGGTGCCAGCCTGTCTGAGATGGGAGATACATTTACATGCACAGAGTAGTAGATGGAGGTGCATCAGTTTAGCAGTAAGATAGGAAAATATATGGGGTTTTTTATCAATATAAGATCTCAGTTCACAGTTCTGTCCCTGGAGTGCTAGGCCAGGGACTAGTCTAGTACAGTACAGTACAGTACTAGTACAGTCAGACTGCCAAATCAAGGGGCTTCCAGATCAACACCAAGAAACCCCTGTTATATCTTATTGGAGCCAAGGTACTTCAGCCATAAGCCTTTCTCCTTGTGCTTCCTCATTCCTAGAATCAGATGAGCTTCTGCAAGCCTGGGTGATCCTGTGCACATACGGTGTCCCACACCTGCTTATTTGCCACCATTCGGGTCTGTGTTAGTCCAGGGACTGGTTTTGCCTTTTTTTATAGTCCGTATTCTGAAATATACCAGGACCCCAAGATCACTAGCTTTCCTACTACTTGACTCTTGTTACTTTTGCTTCTGGTGGAGAAGCCAAAGTGACGGAGAACTACTGCCACCTAAGCTGCTGAGTGAGAGAGTCTCTCCCCCTCTTCCTCACCCAGCACCAACCCAGCACCATGGCTTCCCTTCCCCAGCTGCTGGTCTCTCTCTACTACCCTCGCTGGAAGGGTAATGGCTTGCCACTTCGGCAGTTGGAGCACAAGGAGGGAGAGGAGCTAGAAAACACAGTGGGATGAGGGAAGAACTTCACTACCATCTCACTTCACAAGCCTGTGCCTCGGGAATGCCCACAGGGGCAGGGATCACCCATGCGTGTGCAGTGGTGGGGCAGAGCGCAAGGTGCCAGTGGTAAAAATCCTCTCTGCTCTTATCATAAGGGGATTAGTGACCCAGCATGCACACAGCTCCTGGCAAACCTCCCAAGGAAAGGCTGAATCTCATTGTTTGCACACGATGCATTTATACTGAACTCTGAGGGAGACCTTTTTCTGCCTTAGTGAGTTGCGTAGATCTGTTTCACTTGGTTGCCACTGTGGCATGAGGCTGACAGTGCTGCCTGTTAGAGAGAGCCTGGAGCTCTTCCTCCTTTTCCCCATCACCCCAATCACCTTCACAGAGCATCCAAGAGGGGCATCTCCACAAAGTCCACACAAACTGCATGGGGCCCAACCTGCTGCCTGCAGCTCCAGGGGTGCCTGAGAATCTCTGGGACACACTTACACTCTTTACAAACTGGGAGCATTGCCCATAGCTCAACAAGATGTGGTGACAGCTGTCATAATGCAGAGCTCCAGCCAGGATCCTTGGGTGCATCTGGGCTAGCACACACATCACAGCCCCATGCTGCAGAGCTTGCTGTGGCTGGGGAAGGCCTTTATATTTGATGTGACTTTAGTTTTGTGGAGGGTTTGCAGCCACAGAAGAGATACGGGCATGGCAATGTTCACATCCCATCAAAATCACTAAATGCAAGTGGTGTGGAGAGCAGGGCCCACCATCGGCCCCTCTGCCCCCACACAGGTACCTCGCAGCAAAATCGCAGCAGCAGCACGCCCTGCTTTGGGGATCACCAGCAGCAGAGAGTGGAAAGAAAGCCCAAGTGATGAGTGCTAAGCTGCCTCTAACAGCTCCTCTCCAGACTCAGGATGTGGTCCTACTTTTTTATTCCTCATGTGAGGGCATGGTCCATGAGGAAGGAAGCTTCTTGGCTTCCCAGCCTCTTTGAGGTGAGAAGGAGCATGGTATAGGGCCTGTCTTCAAAGTAACAGCCTTTGCTTGCAGTCAGTTGTGAAGTTCAGGCTTAGATGGCCCTGCTGTAACTTTAGGTCTCAGTCCTTCCTGTGATGGGTGTGAGGCATTGCAGTGTATAAATAATGGAAAGTATTTTGGTTTCCCATTCATAAAAAAAAAAAAGAATCACGAAAGTGTCATTTTCATGTTTTAAAAAAATTGCCTTATGATTAATTATGCCATTTGGCTTGCAAAGCCAAGCACTTAAATGTGGGTTAATACCTGCACAACCTTAATTCAGCCACTTGTACTTATGCATTACAACACAGCCTTTGCTTATCCAAGCAGGTACTACTTCTTTTTTTCACAGGACCCTGTCCCAAACTCAGTGCAAAGGACACATGATACTCAAGCTAACAATGAGGATGTTGTAATAAATAAGGCTATTTTTATATGGTCAGCATTAAATATTAAACTCCAGTTTTGGCATGTGGCCACAGTCTGTACATTCCTAATTTTGCGGGTGCCCATCATGAGACCCTAGGGGCCATTTTGCAGAACTGCTGAGCACTCACAGCTGTTTTCCTAAATGCTGGCAGCTTAGCCAGTGAACTGGTATGGTCTCGAGGACTCAATGGCACCAAGAGCCAAGAGGCCCCAAGCTCCAGTCCTGCACCTGCTGCTCCTTCCCCATGTGGCTGAAGAGGAAGTCTCTTTTCCCTGCAAAAGCAAGGAAAATAACCACTCTCTCTCTCCTCATCAGGAGCATAAATTCTCTATCATCAGCTATGAGGCAACTGTAGCAGCAAACATCTTCAGAACACCACAAGACAATGAATAATGATGTATTGCCTGCAGGGCTCGGATGGCAGGCAGTAAACAAATCAAACAGGCACACACTTTGCAGTATCAAAAAAAAAAAAAAAAATAACAGGCCCCTGCTTCACTCCCCGAGCACTGTGTAGCTGGTGCCCTGAATGAGGCAGCTTACGAAAATACAGGGTGTGATCCTACCAGTCGGGACTGCAACCCAGTGCAGATGGCACGCTGCCCCAAATCCTGACATTTCCTAACTTTCAACTGCTTGTTTTTGCAACGTGAATAAAACCGTATTTCACGTAATCCCACCCCTCGCAGGTGAAGCAACTTTTCCTTCCATCCCTCCAGCCTGGAATTGAACTGGTTTATAGAAAAAAATTTTCTTCTTGCTGTTAGGATATCCTCAGCCACACAAAGCATTTTATGAGCCAGCATTTTTGGTACAGCCACGGCAGGAAGAAGGTATGTGTTACAAGGTATTTCCATGCAGTAGGGACAGAAACAGCCCAGGACTCCAACTCCAGCTCCTTCCCGCTGAGAACTGGAGTGTGTGTCATGGTGTAGCACCCTGCAGCATTACCCAGCTGGCAGGAGCGTCCCAGTATGGTCATTTGAATTACGGCTTGAGCCACCCAGGGCTGGGACAGATGTCAAGCAGTGTAAGCAGCTGCTTGTAACCAAACATGGCAAGTGAAGGAAACTGCTTGGTCTCTTGAATCAGCAACTGGCAAGTGCTGAAGAGTCACCAAAGAACTGCCCAGAAATGCTCTCCCATAGGCTTGAGCCTGTCTCTGTCCTGTTGCACACGCAGCTCCAGCCTCTGCCGCTCACTGGATGCTCCTGTCCTGGTATCCTCACGGACAGCCCTGTGCTGCTGCTGGCCCTCTCTGCTGCACCTAGGTGCAGGTCTGCCTTCATCAGGCTTCTGTGGTGCTGAAGAGCCTAGAAAATCTTTGCTGCATCAGGCTTAGAAAAGCCAGGGCAGGAAGCTGGAGTAGCTCATGAAGGTATCTGAGCTGGGGGTGCACCTCGCTAGTGCACGGCAGTCACTTTGCTGCAGGCAAGGGTAAAGCGATGATCTGGTATAAAAATTACATAAGAGGGCTTCCCCCCTTTCTCTCTGCAAACCCTTTGCTCAGGGTTTACCGTAATTCCTCCAAGTGGGCAAGATACACTAACAGAGACTGCACTGATGTCTGACAGGGAGACAACTCCCGCAAGCCTTTCGCTCATGTGGAATAATTCCCTTGCAAATGTTGTTTGCCCACAGCAGTTAGAGGAAGATCCACCCCCCTCCGCCCAACAGACCCAAGTGCCAAAGCTCAGAAGAAAAATGGTCTGTGATTCTGGAAAGGTACCCCCTCCTCCTCACTGCTAGAAATGTCCCCTGCTTTGTGGCAAGTCCCTGTGTGCCTTTAAGGGTCCCCCTGTCTTTTAAGGGTTTCCTTCTTTAAACCCTGCAATAGTAGCTGCTCCAGTTCTTCCCCAAATGAGATCTTCATTTCTCCCTCCATCCTTAGGTGGCAGGTCAGGCACCGACAGCACAGCAGTGCTGTACCCTGCTCACTACCATTGCCATCGGGGATGTGCTGGACATGGCACATTCAAGCTACCTGATGGTCCACATGGCCGGCCTGGGGCCTGGCTCGGTCATGACTTGGTTGGAGCAACAGCTCCAAACATCCTCTCTCCCCAAGCCGGGAATGCTCCGATTTTACACGTCTCTTTTAATTATCATGAGATGCAGTGGCAGTAATAAACTGGGCAGGCAGTGGAAGAAGGGGGGCAGAATGCCCTGAGCGGGATGTATGTGTGCACGTGTCTGTGCATGTGTATATATGCACACACACATACACACACGCTAATGCTCACCTATATACCCCTATCCGTAGGCAGCTTCACATCAGCTCATTTGGAACCTTGTTCTCCCCCTTTCTTCCCAAGCAGGGCTGGAAAAGGCTGTGGAGTTTCTCTGTGCTGTGTTTCACCCCCACCCTCAGTGCTGTGCCTTCCACCCAAAAGTTCATAAATCGCAGGCTCAGCCTGCAGGGATGCTGGAAGCAACTTGGGACTTATTTTTGGCTCTACTTGTGATATGGCATCCTTCACTTCATGTCCTGTGGTCATGTCTGTGAGCTTTGTGCCTGAAATTGTACACACACACACACACTTAAACATATACACACCCTTCATCCTAAAGCCTGTTTACTGAATGCTGGACCTCTCCAGTTTGGGTCCTTGCTTCTGCATTTTAGATTGTTCTTACTATGACAGCTGAGACCAGAATGGTACCCAGCAAAGCCACCACGGGTCGAGTGCCTGGCACCTCACTAGCTGGCCCCTCTCTGCAGCCCTGAGGAGGGGACAAAAGCCAGGGCTCACCAGGAGCTGCCCGGTACCCAATAACCACAGCACCAAAGGCTTAGCCTCAAAGCTGCACCTGAGCTGCCTGGGCTGCAGCGAGAGATGCTGATGCCATTCACAGCTGGGAGAAGTTGCTCCCAGCTGCCCACACTGAAACTGGACTGGAACCAGTACCAGCAGCCTCTGCGGCAGTGTTGTCGTTCTGTCTTATTGGGAAGATCGCTGCCCATCAGCCTCGCACAAGCGGGATCTCTGCACTGTGCCGTCTGGCAGACGGTGCTGCCCCCGACCACCGCGCTCCTCCCCAGGGCAGCCAGTTCCTGGGGGGCAGCCCCACTGATCTCTCATGGTGGGGAGGGGATACAAAAAAGAGATGCCTTTACGTACCTCTCTCGAGCTGGGACGGACTCTCCTGTGAGAACGGCAGCTCTTCCAGCGAACCCAGTACAATCCCAAAGCAAATCCAGCAGAAAGTCCCTCCGTCGCTGGCTGGGCTCTCAGAGGACCCTAGTTGGCAGGAGCCCCTCCTAAGCCAGCCACTCTCCCTGCACAGAGGGCAGAGGAGCCGCACGGCGAGATGGCAGCGTGGGAAAGGGACTGTAATCCTCCGTAAATAATAAACAGGGGAAGAGAGAAAGAGAGAGGCGGGAGAGGGAGCGACTGCACGCAGCGAAGTGACAGCTGGGGGTACATCTGCGATGGCAGCAGCACACGCACAGGAGCGCACACAGTGCAGAGGAGTCACCCCGCCAGGCAGGAGGGATCTGCTCCGAAACACCCAGAGGAAGGAGCTCGGGAGGTTTTCATTTCTCTCAACCCATCCTGGAGAAAGAGCTGTTGCTGTCAGTCCCTCTCTCTCCCTCCTCTCCTCCTTGCCACCATCCCTCTCCGAGTGCTGGGAGCCGAGGGGCTCAAGGAGAGGTGAGGAGATGCCAGGGCAGGGGGAGCTCCCCGCAGCCCCTCAGGAGGCAGATTGGTCAGGCACAGGTTATGAGAGGAGGCACCGAGCCAAACGCCTCCTCCTCTCCCTCCATCCCTCCCCTGCCTGGTATGGCTGATGACAATAAACCCGGAGAGAAAGGCGTGAGAAGGAGAAGGGACGAGCCCTGGGTTTTGTATAGCGGTACGGTGAGCGGCTGCAGCGAAGGGAGAGCAGCGGAGGAGAAACCAGGGAGCTTGGGAGCAAGGCACCCCTTTCCCACCGGTGCTCCAGAGACGGTGGGGGGAGGCAGCGTGTCTGACAGAGAGATTTAAGCGAGAGGTGCCCCTGGTGGGCTGGCCCCATCCTGCCCGGCCACAGCGGGCATCTCCAGCAGCTGCTGGGCACACGGGCTGCTGTAATGCTTCCCTGCTTGGATGCAGCACAACCTGGTGTCTACTTCCTTGGGGATTCAGGGAAAACCTGAGGAGTGCTGATAGGGGTTTAGCTGGGATGAGAGGAATGGGTGAAAGAGGGGAGCGTTTGCACCCACGGTTCAATCTCCTGAATTTGGTGTGCGGCGGGGAGAGTGTGCTCGGCCGTATGTTCAGCGCAAGTGTCGGGTGCGGTTACATCCATGCAGCGACAGAGGCATCCCCTGCCCTCCCCCACGCAGCCTGGTGGTACAGGGGTGCAGTAAGCACCCGAATCTGGCCCACTGCCTCTGTCAGGCTTCCCTCGGTGCTCTCCTGCGGGCTCCTGCAGGCTGCCGCCCCAAAATCAGACCCCTCGCTTGCCTTCCTCCAGCTTGCTGAGGACCTCAGTGGCTCACGTTTGCAAGAACTACTCTTTTTGCTGATCCACTTGAGCTGCCTCTTCTGTCAGGTCCATTATCATAAGCAGGCTGCCCTTGGTTTGGGCTTTTTGTTCATTTTAATTTGCCTGGACGTTACTTTTTAAAGTAAAATTTTGAGGGAACTTGCCGTAAAATTTGAGTGGGGCAGCTCTGCTGTTGGCTTCAGAGGGAAAAATGGAGTATTTCAGAAACAGGGAATGGGAGAATGCAAATGGACAGTATGGGCAGGGCTGCTCTGTTGCTCTGGCACCTTCTTCCATTTGAATCATGGGTTTTATTTAACCATTGGACAGGCTGCCATGAAAACACAAAACGCATTGTGAATGGCAAGGTACACCTTGAGAAGCAGTCTACAGAATGCAATCCTGTGAGTCTTTGTTATGCCTTTTTGTCATGCAGCAGGCCCAAGAATTAAATCTTGGGGAAAGCTCCTTACGAGAACAGCATATGGATAATGAACGAGAGAAGCCAGGGAAGGCAGACAGAAAGAGAGACAAGCAGAGGATGAGCTCATGAGGCAGACATGCTCAACAGAGGGATGAACAGGTGGAGGGGAAGGCTCTTATCTCCATGGTGAATGGCAGCACATGACCCCAGAGAAAGCCAGCTGCGGCCATGCAGTGGGCACTGCTTGGGTTTGCAGGCAGGGCGCCTGCTGGTGGGAAGTCGTGCACACATCTGGGTAGCTCGTTGACATGGTGAAGCAACATCTACATGTGCAGCGTTGCTTGTCCTCGTGTTTTATTTCATTTCTGCGTTGCTACAGTTGCACAGGTTGTTTGCACATTAGTAGGAATAAACTATGAGCCACAGTCTCTCTGAGGACTCTGTGGTGGTTGCTGTGCTACACAACAGGACCACTCATCATTTCATGGACCTCAGGTCTTCCCGCCCTGCAGCATACTCTTTGCCACCAGAGCAAAAAGGCTCATTAACGATGAGTTATACTTTGGAACAAGCAGACAGGGGTTTATTCCAGTTTTCTCCCTCTCACCTGAGCTGTAGCATCATCCTTACCTCAGACTGAATCACTGCTTTCCTTCTTTCTCCCCAGCCTCACCAACAGCCTGAAGGCACCCGGGCAACTCTTTGTTACTAGCACTGGGAGGGTGATTGTGGCCTTTTTCTCCTCAGCTCCTGTGTCTTCCTCACGTCACCTGAATACATGGAAGTTTCTCACAGTTCTTGCCGGGAGCTGGCAATCCATCCCAACTGGTGAGGGGTGGTGCTGCCAGGCAGGAGCATGGAGCAATCCCTCTAGTATGGTTCCCTGTGATGGGTACCATCCAGACAGACAAATCTGGCTGCAAGGCAGAATAGCCCCCAGCTTTGCTTTCAGTGATCTCTTCAGACTGTGCCATGATGTGAGGAGGAAGGTGGTGCTCACCACAGCTCCATGGGAAAGGGCTGGAAATGTGTGCTGGACCGCTGGGAAGGAAAGAAAGGCCTAGTGCAGGGATGATGAGTAAGCGCAAACCCTACAGAGAAGTTAGGGATGCAAAGATTGCATATAAAGTGCAAGGCTTGCTGGCAAAAGGCACAGACAGGTTAGACATGGCTGTGAGCGATGTGGACAGAGGAAGAAGAGAGCTGGGAGACTCTTCCTGACCCTGCCACCAGCCACCAGTGCAAGCCCCCAGGTACTCTCCTTCCTCATCTTGCAGGCAACTCTGTCCAAGTTCAGTACACGTTACTCGTGCCTCCTGGGCAGAGGTAAGGTTTCACAACCAGGGATTAATCTCTCTTTGAAGAACAATTTGAGGCTAGATGTTCTCTCTGGCAAAAACATGAGCCACTGAGTAAGTCTGTGCATTGCAAGGTTAGTTATGTAGGTATCAACTCCTCTTCAAGTCTCATTAAAAACTATATGTCCTGGGTAATGCTCTGTCCCATTGATGTGATCTGCTGTGATAAAGGGAATAACGCTTCTTGAGATAGTTTTAAAGGATAACGATGAATTTATTTAAAGCTACATACCAAACTGGATGCGTGGGCCTCATCGGACTCAGCAGCAACAGCACCGTTTGCCTGCTGTCATAGACTGGCGATCTGTCAGCAGGGGCGCCAAGCCAAACCATGCCTGCCATAGTCCTGCTGAAGCTGATGAATCTTCACCTGGGCTGGACTCAGCCCCATCCTTCCCTCTTTGTCTGAGTTCTTTGTCTTGTCTGGTTTGTGCTCTGCGAGGCTTAGAGCAAGGCATCTCTACAAAATCATTCCTTTCCCCCACGTACAGGCAGTCAGATTCAGTCTACAGCAGGGATAAGAAATGTGCCTGTGAATGGGATTTTGTAAGATGTGCGAGCAGTGGGAATGTGGGAAGGACACTGGTATAAAAAGGCAGAGCTGATGCCAGGTGCCAGGGTCTCAGTACGTGTTGCAAAAAAATATACCATTGCATACTCCAGTTTTAATTCATACCCATTTGAATTAGAGCATCAGATCATACTGTTAACTTAAAAGCACCCGCACGGCGTGATTCAGATTTAAAGGATCTGTTCCACCCCTTTGAAGCTCCTGCTAATTCAGAGGAAATGTGTAGAAACAGCAACACTTCATCTGCCCCATATTGGTCATCGTGCAAAAAGGCTCAAACTCTCCCTCTCTGTACCTCTTTTTCTCCCTCACTTGCACTTTATATTCTATTTCAAGGTCCCGCTTGCGGCTGTAATTCCTGCAGAGCTCTTGGATTCAACTAGTTGACACATAGCCCCGTTGCTCCCCATCACCGTGCCAGGCTGCGCACGACTGCGCTGGTTACTGCTTGTGCTTGTAGGCAACCTACCTGGGGACAGCTAGGTTATTCTGTCGGGGAGACCCTGCACCGTTTCTTCTCCTGTGGAGCTATGCCTTACTTCAGGAACATGATGCTGGGAATAGAAGAGAAATTAAGCCAAGAAATTAGGACGCACTTCATTAAGAAACACACACGCACACACACACACACACACACACTTTTGCTTAGCGGAGCGTGCACTAGGCTGGGACTGGGTAACAAAGCACTACTTCTAATCAACACTTTTCCATCAAGTGGCATTCATATTTTTGTGCTTTCGTAGTGGCTTGTGAGCAATCTAAATCACTGTGGTCTCCCCTTGAGACAGGTGGGTTTTCAAATGAATCCCTTCCTCACACTGGCCTACTTTATTTCTGGTTGATGCTGTGTGGTGCAGGAGATGAGGCTGGGGTGATCAGAAATGTCCATTCTGGCCGGGCAAATCTAGAAAAGCCAAAGATGAAAGCTCACATGCTTGCTCTCCTGGGGATTTTTTGGTGGGATTTTTGGGGGGTTGTTGTTAATTTGTTTGTAGCTTCCTAGTGTTTAGTGGGAAGGAGGTGTCAGTACCTCAGCACAGCAGTCAGTGTCCCCTTTTGCTCTACCTTGTTAAACCTCTGACTCTCACTTGGCAGTCTGACTCAGCGCCGATCCCCCTATGCTTATCCTTCACACTTGGAAGCAGGTTGCAATTGCAATTTCTATCCCATCACTTCAGGAGAATATTTACCCCTCCTTTCCTAACTTATGTTTGTCTTTCTCTTTCTCGCCCGTTCCTCTTTTCATCCTCCCCCGTTTTTGTTTTCCACAGCGGTGGGTGTGCAAATGAAGCTGGAGTTGCTCCAACGCAAGTTTTGGATGGCCATGCAACAGGTAGGAGCATCAGCAGTCGTGCAGAGAGACAACTTAATACTCTTTGTCAGCTAGGTTGAGGCTATGTTACATCACGTATGATGGCATTTTGATGAGGGCTTTTGTGAAATTCATATTAAAAGATTTATGAAGTAGATTAGTTTGAAGTCACACGTTTCTGTAATCCTTTGACGGCACTAATGCTGTGTGAGCTGTGAGTCTGTTCCGCAAATGCTGTGTTGACAGTGTCAGCATCCTGGTCTGGCATTAGCTCTGCTGCATATGACACATTTAATTGTGGAAATATGTTTTCTGCTCATTCAGCCTTTCAGAAACCTCATGGAAGTCTGCAATTTTGGGCACATGGAAAAAAAATCTACTGCCCTCTCTTATCATCTTGATAATGGTAACAAAATGCTACCAGCTTGCCAAAATAAAAATTATTTGCTCCAGGGATAAGTGTTGTCCTAATTTTGGACTCTCTTGCTGGACTGAGAGAAGTGGAATAATTAAAACAGCCCCCCGGTCTGAGAGGCAGGAAAAATGAAAGACCTTTCCCTTACCACCCAGGGGCTTTCCCCCAGGCTTTGCTTTCGGGGACATAAACTGGAGGGGTGAGACTGATGGGACTGAAGCAGCAGACAGCAGAAGTGGCTCTCTGTTAGGAGAGGGAACTGTCATCAGATGGGGATGACAAAGAAGAGAGGGAGGGCAGGAGGCTGCTCGCTGGGAGCGAGCACGCGTGGGGAACAGAAAAGCCCAGAGTTGGCCACGGTGGCAGGAGAATCCTTGTGGGTGGGGGATCACATAAACCTAGCCTGAGCTAAAAACACTTATGCAAAGCACATGAGCACATCCCGAAGCATCAGCAGAGAGCTTCATTTTAAAAAATCTCCTGAGAGCCATACCCAGGCAGTTCTCGCACAAACAAGCCCACATGGGCATTCAGTGAAACTGGAAGGGCTTATTAAAGAAGCTGAAAGGAGGCCCGTGTGCCAAGTGCCTGCACGCCATGGCCCCGGTAGGTGCTGGTATGAAAAAAGCCTGCATATGTTTTCCCAGGACATGACCGCCGTTTGACAGAGGAGTGACTAATAGATTTTGTTCTCTTTCTCTCTCCCTCTTCACCGCACGCTGTGCCACTCTGGATGTCCACGCTGTGCCTCCCGTCTCCCAGCCCAATGACAGTGATGTAAGTAGACAAAAGCTGGGGATGGGGAGGCATCCCGGCGTGCCCCGCCACAGCTCGGCTTCGTAATTGTGTCATTTGTGTGCCAGCATATTATAGGCACTGTCCCTTGTCTGTAGTCACTGGACACGGTCCAAGCCTGTCATAGGCTGTGTTTGTCTTCATAGTAATTAAGGGTCTTTGGCAAAGCTGAAAGTGCTCTGGGTTACAGCGTTTCAGAGACCTGACCGACAGCAGGAGGATACTGTGAGGTAGGCTGGTCTCTGAGGAGGGACCTGTGCCCATAAGGCAGCAGATGTGGTCTCAGAGCAAGCAGGGAGCTCAGGTTCAGCTCTGCACCCCACCTCAGGGGCTCTCTGCAAGCCGCCGGAGCTCTCAGATTGGGTTCCTCACTGCAGTCCTGCTGCTGCATGGCCAGCCCAGCACCGGGCACTGCTGGAGTTTTTCCAGGTCTGGAAGAGCACCGGCGGCGAGACTCGGTCCTCACACTGCTGAGGATGGTGGTGTGAGACGTGGGCCCTTCTTGTGGGAAACCACTCTGATTCTCCTGGGTTTCTGTTCTGATTTCCGAGCTCTGGGCTCTGTATTTGTTATCCCCCAAGGCCATAATAGTGGTTTGTTGTGGTCATATTTCTCTGCTGACCAGAGGAAGGAACCCACCAGGGCTGAAGTACAGGGCCACCTCTGTGCGTACATCCAGGGAGACAAAACAACCCGATGCTGTTTTGTGGTGAAGCAAGACTGAGACGATGCTTGAAACTGTGGGTAAAGGGATGTTTTTAAACCATCATCCCTAGAGCCTCAAAAAGCCAGTCAAGGTTGGAGCATGAGTATGCGATATTGCAAAGCCGCAGGGCTAGAAATAAAATCAGGCATCTCCAAGCCTCCCCTGAAGTTGAGCAGAGGGATGGAAACCTGAAACTATTGGTTTTGTTCTGCAAAACTCAAGAGGATAAATAAATTCTAACTGAAAGTAATGGTCTTCTTGTGGTTTGCAATAGGAAATTCACCTCTTGTTGCTGAGAATCATCCAGAAAGGGGGCTGGGGGTTATGTATAAGGGTTTTGTGGAAATACAGGGCAGCTGGCTGAGAGCAGACAGGCTATGCAACATGTCAGTGTCCTTCCCTGACCCCAGAAAACCTCTGGCAGGAAGGGGACCCCATGTACACAAATGGCAACACCATGTCAGCTTTCTTCCTTCCGCTGCTAGAGAAAATAGGATTAAAAAATAACACAAGGAGACAGACACATGCAGCCACGGCAAACTCAGAACAATTATGAAATCAATAAGCACCTGAAGGGCTTTGTTACTCACCACTTAACCCCTCGTGTCCCCACCTGGTTCAGTGTTGTGAAACACATGTCAAGTCCTGTACACAGAAATCCTAAGTGAAACAAATGGATGGTGCCTTGGGCTACACGAGCACCATTCGCATCCTATTTTATCATTAGCTGTCTGGAGAATAAAGAAACCAACAGCAACAACAACAAAAAAAATCCCTGCCTGAGAAGAATCCTGGTCAAAAATACCATGCCATGTATTTAGTCCAGATACTAGCAGATGCTGAAATGCATGCTGGTTTCTCACTGGTGCACAATCACCTTTGCTTTCGCAGCCAGAGAGCTTGATGCTACCCCCTTTCTCTACAAGTGCCACCTCTGCTCAAAGTGCATAGGTGCTGCTGGGAGCGTGTCAGGGAGGCAGGTGCAGGACCAGAGCCCTCAGCAAAGGGGATGTTGCTCAGAGAGGTGGGGATTATGCAGAGCCACTTGGGGGGTGGTAGCTGTGCATGCTGTAGAGCTTGTCTTGGTGGAAACGCCAGCTAAATTGCAGAGCTTTATGAGATGCTGGTATGGAGGCCTTTTCCTCAGCACTCCCACGGGGGAGACTGTAGGATGACATCATGCCATGGTTAATTCCCTGCTTTTCCTTTCCAGTGCAGTGCCTTGGATGGTGCCTGTCCTCTAAGCTGTCAGGATGACGTAAGTTGCCCAGATTTCTTCTCTATACCTGTGATGGGTGTGATTGACTACCTGCTACGTTTCCTCTCAAGAGGTTGCACAGTTGGGGCAGGACCTCATGCTTTTGAGACAAACCTGCAGTTTAGGTCTTCCCCTTAGCTGTGAGATGTCAGCTGAGCCTGGGCAGGGCAGTGACTCTAAGGAGAGTCCATCTCCTCTAAAGCTGTCTCACTAGCATCCCAGGTGTGCCAAAGAGAGTGGCTGTCAGCATGACACGTGCTGGGCACCCCTCTTTGTATTTACTCCACTACTTCAACCTTGGTCTAAGGCATATTTGGGACAGGAGCTCTTCTGCCCTGGAGAGTGGGATCACCAGAGACTTTTCCTTCTATATTCATGTAGGATTTCCTCTGCATCCTAGATTTTCTCTGTGAGACCTAAAGGTTTTCATCTAAACTCTGTGCCTCCATTTCCTGCTCTGCAAAATAAAAATAAGACCAGCAGTGATACTCAGTGGTGAGGAGAGGGTTATTTCATGAGTGATTATAAAACCCTGAAATCTGAAGATGGAAAGCATTAGATACCATTTTATTAAAGACAAGTGCTCTCCAAATATCCTGTCGCTTCCTGCAGCATGTCTTGTCTTCTTAAGCGTGATTCAGAGCCTCCTAGGCCTGCACACAGCCCTGGCAAAAGACAATCTCTGTCACGGACAGCTCACAAATTAAATACCTCAAAATGGAGGCAGAGAGGGAAAAGTCAATTGTCTAAAACCCGTGGTAGCTGAGCCGTGGGACTAAGCATGGAAATGCCAAGGCTGTTGCCATAAGCACAAGCCCACACCGCTCCATCCTGCACACAGTGGTACATTCCAGACAACCATGGAAAAAGCTGTCTTTAATGTTGCTTCTCTTTCATCTCTGCAGATTCTGAATTGCTTCCTCATTGATAATAATGGCTTTATACTCGTTTCCAAAAGACCTGCAGAGGTAAGAGAGCATAAGAGAAGAAGGAGAGTGTGCTTAGCTTGTTCCGAAATAACCCCCCAGAGCTGGTTAAAACAAATGAAGTTCAATTGTGTAATAAGGGTGGTCACAGTGTAATTAAATTCAGCTGTGCAGAGAGGGGGAAGCCTCCCAGCAGAGTGACAGCACATCCTAGGTAAGGAAGGAGCTAGTCAAAATACTTTTTATCAGAAGTAAGGAAATTAGACTCCTTTCCCTTGGTGCAGATGCTACTGAAAGATGATCTGAGACAGTCCCAGAAGGCAGGAGAGGGAAGGGGAAGGGAAGGGGAAGGGGAAGGGGAAGGGAGTAGCACTTTTGAGCTCCTTTGAAGTCGAAGCAGGCGTTCTTCAGGAACAGAAACTGAGGGCATGGTAAGAGCAAAATGCCAAAGGCAAAAATGAAGATGAAATCATTTAAGCAAATTGGAAACAGGAGCACACCTGAAGAACTGGACTCTCGAAGGTGAAAGGAGTAAGGAAAAAGACTCCGAGTAGTAACAAAAATATAAGCAACAAAAGTTGCTTCCTTTCCTCCTGCTGCCAGTGCCTCCACGACCATTTCTAGGGAGCTGAAGGTGTGCAGTTTGTGATGTGGCATCCTGTGCAGCCTGGGTAAAGTCAAAACTACCAGCCACTGCATGGTTTAGCTATACTTTTCTGCTGTCCAGTAAATTCACCACAGAGCTATTTGTTTCAAAATAATAAAAGACCAGAGATTTGGATCTCAGAAAGTGACATGTTGTAACAGTCTTGTAAACTACAAAGCAGTAAGTCAATAGCAAGAGTGGGCTTATAGAAGAAAAGGGAAACGCGGTTTTGTTACTGACAGAAGTGTGGAGTTTCATTAAAATTGCCATAGTACCAGAGTTAACAAATACTGTACGTGTATTTCCAAAAGGCAGTAGATCCGATCCCAGAAATTACTTTCTTCAGGATGTGACAAACAGGTTGAAATGGAAATTAAAAATAAAGTAACAGAACACCCAATGGATGTGATTGGGACAAGCAGCACAGCTTCTATAAAGGAAGAAAACCTATTTATCAGCTATAGTTCTTTGAAAGTGTGAGTAAATCAGGAGATCAGGTAGAATGGATGACCTACTGCATTTCAGTTTTTCTAAAAGCCTTGAACAGAGTCCTTTACAAAAGGCAGATAAAGAAGTTCTGGTTAAAGAGTGAAGCGTGAAGTAGTGGCATTGATCTCAAAGTAGCTGGGACAGAAAAGAAAGAAGAGGAATTTTCAGATGGATATTTAGATGGAAAACATCAGCTATATGAGTCCCATGGTTTCCCATCTGGACTTGTGTTGGTTAGCATATTCAGAATAGGCTGGCAAAAGAAAAAGGTGAGATCATGAATTCTGCAGGCACTACACAGTAAGTTCAGAGGGGCCAAGATGAGAACTGTTGAGACTCACAAAGCAAAATGAATCAGTAATACAGTGGCACCGGGGGGTGATACAGTCAGATAGCAAGGGGGGCATACTGCAAGGAATAACCAACCTCTTTTCTGTCAGGAAAGTGACCTACCCAGCACACTGAATATTGCAGTAAAAGTACCCCTTCAATGACGTGGTGTGCCAAAAAAAAAAAAAAAAAAAAA